>BOSO01007817.1:8798-33974 GCA_018403395.1 Gorsachius goisagi
TTGAATGTTTCCAGGGATGGGGCCTCCACTACCTTTCTGGGCAACCCGTTCCAGTGTTTTACCACCCTCATTGTAAAGAATTTCTTCCTTATATACATTCTAAACCTACCCTGGTTTAGTTTAAAGCCATTACCCCTTGTCCTGTCACAGCTGGCCCTACTAAAAAGATTGTCCCCATCTTTCCTATCGGCTCCCTTTAAGTACTGAAAGGCCGCAATCAGATCCCCCTGCAGCCTTCTCTTCTCCAGGCTGAACAAGCCCAACTTTCTCAGCTTGTCCTCATAGGAGAGGTGCTCCAAGCCTCGGATCATTTTAGTAGCCCTCCTCTGGACCCATGTTTCCGTGGGAAGAATGGAGCTCCAGAACTGAGGAGTGCCAGAGGATAAACTCGTGGCTTTTTCTGAAGTATGAAGGATTTTTAAGAACTGAGATGAGCTTCTATAGAGCAAACTTTCTTAATAGCAGAAATAGCTGGTGCCTAATGGATCAATAACAGTCCTACCTTTATTTGTTATGCAGGGATTTCTGCTTTTTATACGGTAATCGGTAAAGTTGCAGAAACCTTGCAAGTATGCAAGTCTGGAGGAACAGCATGAAATAATAGAAGGTGTTACTTGCACAAAAAGAAAACCTACTGTAAGCTCAGCTGCATCAGGTCTTGGGTAATACAGTCCTGAGGTAAGTCCCACCCTTGAAGAATACAGCTATTTTAGCTGGCAAAAAGAAACACACACACCGCCCCCCCCCCCAAAAATAAAAAAAGAATAGTCACATACTTGGTTATGTGTGCAATTTAAAAAACACATACTTTCCAGTAAGGAGAGGCTGAGCATTTCTGTAGCCTTCTGTATAACTACAATGCAATTTGACCCTAGATAACGAAAGATAACTAGTTGGGGTTATGCCACGCAATTTACCAATGTGTATAACTAATAGTAATCTTTAGTCTCCAGCTATAAAAGCTGAGTTTCATAGGAGGAGAAAAGCATATTTCATTAGATAAAGGTATACACAGCATTAGGTGCTTGGAAGTGTCTTGTTTTTCTTCAGCTGTAGCCACTGATGCAGTAAGCTTTTTTTTCTCTGCACACCTTCCTCTTCTGTGCAGGCACTGCTGCTAGAATAAGGCTGACTGGTAATGGGAGTTGCTGAAATTTCTAAGGTTTAAACGTAATTCTCTGTGAAAACAACTATTTTGAATGATTATTTTTGAGAACTTGGACCAAGCAATAGTCAGACCTGTTGTCATCTGAAGTGTAAAAACTTCAATTAGGAACTTTCCATTCAGTTCTTCTTTTGCCTGAAATTCCATGTGGGATTTTTGTCTCCCATCACCATTACAGTAACATCAACCTGTGATTTGTTTGCCCCTCCACTTAGAAAGAAGCTTGGAAGGTGAATTACCAGGCGTGTTCCTTTCAGGTGCAATGGGAAGGACCTGTGTACTTAACTGCTTTCTGTGCATCTTCGTACTCAAAACTTTGTGCCCCTTGAAAAGCCGGCATGCAGTGTTCAACTTTTCTGACCCATTGTACTTCTTCCTAAAATTCGGTGTCACAAGAGATGAGCTACAGATTGTGGAAGTCTGTGGCAAGCCACTCCTAACCAGTATCACAGCAGCAGGCTATGACAACAGCCCTGGTGGGTGGGACTGCAGCTGAATCAGAGTGACCCAGCACGTTCAGCCCCCTGGGGACCCGCAGAGCTCTGGGACCTGCCACTCACACCCTGGGAAGTCATGCCCTTTAACAGTCTCCTACAGAACTCCAGAGGGCCAGGGTAGACAGCTGTGCTGTCAGAGGAGGGTGAGTCATGCCCGAGTGTGAACAAAAGAATTGTAGGTGTCTGCACCCTCCGGAAAATATTTCAGGCCTAGGTAAGGCACACTCATGCAGGCATCCTCGTTGCTTGCACCCTGTTGGAAAATCATGGCTACGTGTCCAGAGTAATGGTGCTCTCCAGCCGGTGTTCAAGTACACTCTTGTCCCCACCCCACCCAACATACAGCCTACCCCATGGACACTGCACTCAGTGAGCACTCATCCCATTGTCTGTTGGCTCATCTTGTCCAAACTCCAGTGTTGAAAATGTAGCTGTTGAAAGGCTTTTTCTTGAAGCTTTTTGTGGGAGTGGTCTTTGCCTTTAGTCATGACTAAGAGAGCTGCATGGTGCTAAAGAGCGGCAATGTCTCTGACAGAGGTTGGTGCATTTGATTAATGGGTAAAATGGTTGCCTTCCGTAAAGAACTTGAGAAATTTAAATAAGCTGCTTTATCTTTGTTGTTTTCCGAATCTTTTTTTTGTTTGAATCTGAAAAATCTCCAACCTGATGCAAATATCATTGAAATGTAGGGAGGGTAACTAACCATCCTACTATCGAGAGGTGCTGAATGAGACCATGACTCATTCAGTTAGCAGCTGTATGACGCTCTTAATATGTAATTTACTCCTTTCTCATTAACTAAGACTGCCATACCCAACTTCAGTGAAAAAGATGGAACAGCATTAAAAGATCTGAAAACCTCTTGCAATTGTAATACTGCTAACTTGTTTTCCACTTCTAACTTTGGTTACAACTGAGTTTCACTGAAGTAAATCTTGAGTCCTAGCTGTTCCCATTACACACGTCGTTACTTTACTATTCTGTTGTACATGGGTGTATGGTTGCCCTTATATACTGTGTAGTGCCTGGGTTTATGCTTGTGTTAAACAATACCTTCTGCGTTAAAGCATATAAACTTCATGTATTACTTAAAATAAAAAAGGATGACCAGGTTGAATACACAAAGGGCAATTTAAAAAAAGAAAAGCAAGCAGCACTGGGATGTGGCTACACAGAAGGATGAATTTCACTAAGTCTGATGTTTTTGGATTGTTAGACAATAGGCTTCCTAACAGGTCTCTCCCCAACAGAACTACCAGTATTGGTATTTATTGATGTTTTAAATGGCATTAATTTAAAGAAGTATCCACTTTATTCACATCCACAAGTGAAGCAAAAAAATACTAATTACAATTGACAAAACAATGATATGTAGTCCTTTATTCCCCCTCCCTGTTTTGATTTGCCCTCAAAAGGCATTTTAGAAAAACACCCTCTTCAGAAACACTTAACAAACCAACGCCTTAATTAACTGCCCAACTTTTCAGTCACATTAGCCTTTTGGGGTCAATTTTTTCCAGGTGTACTAGAGGCTTCAGCTGCTCAGCAAAGTTCCTCATGTCATCGGAAACTACATCCTGCCCTGCCGGTGCCACCACGTTGAGCTCCACCAGGTAGGAGAGGGAGAGCGGCTCGATGCTCTCCGTGTTTCCCGGCATTAGGATGCGGAAGATCTTGTACACCACGATCTTCATGATGCCCTTGCGGAACACGTGCCCTTTGGCCACGAATTCGTGGTCCATGCGGAAGCCCATCTCCACCAGGAAGTCCGTCAGGTTGTCCGAAGTAGCGATGTCCACGCAGTTACGCACCAGCGCGTGGCGGTTCTTGTCGCCTATCTCCGGCTGGCCCAGGTAGCGCAAATGCCAGGGCATCCCGCTTTTGTCCATGGACCGCCGCGCCCGCAGCACGAAGGGGCTGGCCTGCTGCCCCTTCAGCAGGAACACCATCTCGTGGTCCAGAAAGGTCTCTGGCTCCATGTTGTCGCAGAGGCCGCGCAGGCGGTGCAGCAGGCTCTCCAGGCTCTGGTCCAGAACGCTTCCTGCGGCGGGCGGAGACAGCGCCTCGGTTACCCCCGTCCATCCCGGGTGAGCGGGGCTTTCCCCGCAGCCCGGGCGATCGCAGCCGCCCTCAGCCCGCCGCCCCGAGCCCCGCTCGGACCCAGATCCCCGGGGACCGCCCCTCGGCCGCGGCCTGGAGCCGGCAGGCAGGCCCGCGTTCCGCCGGGCGCTCTCCTCGGCGGCGGCAGCTGCCCGCCGGCCCGCCCGCCGCTTACCTTGGAGCAGGTACTCCATCATGTTGATGGTGCCGCCCGTGACGGGCATCATGGTAACAGGCGGCGCTTCCATGGTGCGGGCCGCGCCGCGCGGAGCCGGCCGCGGGGCTGAGGGCGGGCGGCGGAGGGAGCGGCGCGACGGCGGCGGGGGCGGCAGCGCCGCCTGGCGGCCCGGCGGTGCCGCTGGCTCCCGGCGCGCTGAGGCGCGGGGGTTGGCGGCCGGGGCCTCGTGGGCCGAGGCCGCGGGCCGGGGGGCTGCGCGGAGCCGCGGGCCGGCCCGCGCGGCCCCTGGTGCGGCCTGGCCTCAGCGCGGGCGACCCCTGGTGCGGCCTGGCCTCGGCGGCGGGGAGCGGGAAGGCCGGCGGGGGGCGAGCGCCGCTTCAGCCGCGCTGTGGGCAGGGGCCCGTCCCGCCTGAGGTGGGGCCGGTGCCGCCCCCGGTGCGCCCGCAGAGCGGCGCCTCCACTCCGGCTTCCTAACGCAGCGGGAGGCGTACGCGCAAACCCGCGTGTGCCATGTCCGTCAGAGGCGTGCCCGTTTGTCCCCTGCTGCCCGTCCGTCGGTCCGCGTCGGTCGGCGGAGCTAGGAGAAGGTGCGATGCACGGTGCAGCGCAAAGAGGCCAGGGGCGGAGGTGTCGGGGGCTGGTTTTCCAGTTGGGTAAGGAACAGTTTGTCGGGGGTGAAAGGGGAGCGACACCCCGGTTTGGAAAGGCAGAAATCCAGCCTGGCAGCTTTCTCATCCAGAAACGCTCTCATCTCATCTCATCTCATCTCATCTCATCTCATCTCATCTCATCTCATCTCATCTCATCTCAGTCTCATCCGGATGCTGTGGGTTTTGCACCCTTTGTTTCCAGGCAGAATGGCCCCCGTTTTCAAAAAGTATCAGGAACACCCGGTGCGTATCAGAGAAATGGCATAAGCATCCCTCCCCGCACAGCAGTAGGTTATTGGGATACAGCCGTGCGGTTGAACCGGGGTGGCTTCAGGGGCACACTGCAGTCTGGGGGGACCTGGCTGTTGCTGAAGCTGGAACCACGCCCCAGTGCATACACATTGTATATACTTCCCCAATGGCGGATGAGAGGCCTGTGTTGAAATAAAGGAAGAAAATAGTCAATGGAAGGTTGGGGCAACGGTTTAAAAGCTTCCTCACGCTTCTGAGAGCAAAAAATAGGCTTTCTCATGTCTACTGATCAGCTTTAGTTAATGTGCTCATAATACGGTTAGAATGAAAGAATGTATATTGAGAAAGGCAACTAGGAAAAGTAGAAATGAGTCAAAAATGCACTGCGGTGTTTTGCAAGGGATAGTTTCTGAGGTTCTCTACTTTCTGTGGTGATAAAGGTTATCTCTTCTGCCTTACTGAGGTGCATACTAACGTTACTGCAAATGCCTGAAAAAAAATCTAAGAGGAAGTCTACTTTTCTGTTGTGAAATGCAGGTTCTTTCAAATTCCCCAGTTGCAGCTGCCTCATGTAGTTCTGTCTGAGGAGCTGTGCAATAGTGCGATGCAGAAAATGTACGTTACCCCAAAACTGGGCAAACCCCTGGTAGGACTGGACAAAACAGGTGAGCAAAAGAGGCTTACGCACACACCGAGAACATCTCCAAATCCCCTCACCAGTCGTGTAAAAGACAGCGATGACACTGCTTGTCACCTTGGACTTGCAGGCTGTACAGCACACCTCCATACCTTAAAGGTATCTTAGAAAAAACCTTTTTCTGCACTTGTTGAAGGTAAGACGCAGAAGCTGCAAAAGGCAGTTGGTCAGACAGATGGAGGAGGTGGAGAGAAACAGAGAGAGAAATGGAGGGTAAGCACGTTATTCCCAGCCACCTACCTAAGTTCTGTTGAACTCCCTTTAAAACCCTTCTTATACACCTGGCTGTGCCAGGGGAACGGGATGCCCGGGATGCCCGTGCGGGGCCAGGCCTTTATCTCAGCTCTGTATCACAACATTTCAAATGCAAAGGGCAGAGTCCTCCCTGCAGGAGGAGGAGCTCCTGCAGGGAAACATCTGGTGAAGCGTTTGATCCGGCCACATTCATGAACTGAAATAGCACAGACGGTAGGGAGGGGCAGTTCGGTACAAAGGGGCTGTGAAGTTCTTCCTTGTTACTGAAACTTGGATGCTTTTCTCACTCGTCTCACAGGCTTTGGGTCTGAATCCCCCCCACTTTCTCACCTTTATAAATCAAAATTGCTTTCAAAGTGTACAGCACTCTACATTCACTGGAGGTGAATTAGTGGTGAGAAGCCTTCTACCCCACAAGTCTATGTTTAGCATTGTTGAAATTAATTGCTCAATTCAATTATGTAGAGGCAATTTCTATAAGAAGTTCATTTTATAATTTGCATTTTTAAAAGTTGTTTACAGGATTTCAAGGCTAGGATTACTCATTAAGTGATTTATCTGTCTTAACAGGTAACTTGAGGATGTTGGGTTGTTCTTAGCTATGTCACCACAAGGATAGATGTGTCAGGAGCTGGGGGTCTATCTTAAATAAAGCGACTACATTAGCTTACGGTACAAAGACAGAGAGAAAGAAGACAACAAACATCAGGTAATTGATGACTTATTACCCGCCTCACTATAACACACATGATATATTCCTCTCTACCTTGCAAAGCTGGAAAGCTTTTCAGGTGAAGACAGTTCAATGAGTTGGACAGCCTGGTGGCTTCTAGACTTGGCCCTGTTCCTACACCTGTATTACCAAAGCAAAAACTGAAGATGAGTGTATTTTTCTATGCTACGTGACTGTGTCCCCTGGATTTTAAATGACCATTTTAGGGTGCTTCATTAAATATTAAAAGAAGCTGCTGTGAGAGCATTTCCTAGTGAGTGTCCAACTCTTCAGAGTTATCTACCCAGAAACAATTTTCACACGGGAAAGCCAAGGTTATTCCTGAAAAAATGCAGTTCTGTTTAGCCAGAAACTCTGCCAATAGTGGTGTCTCTCGTGTCTCTGTGTGCCTGATAGGCCTGCCCATATTTTTCACTAATAAAGCATTCTTTTAGAGCCAATATTTGGAAAAGTTAAACAAATATTAACTGGTTTGGTGTAGTTAAACTGGGTCAGCTCTCACATATAAAAGAAGGGGAATGGGCTGGACTGCTGTATGTACTGCTACACTAGCACTTGGCTTGTTTTAAGGACCTTTTTTAAACAAGTTTTGTCCTTGGCAGCACGGTTATACCCATGCACAGTGAGTGTATCAAGCAGGCCTGACTGGGTGTGGGCTATGGGTGAAACATTGATTGAGCAATCAGTGCTGGGCAAAAGAAGGTAGCGACATTGCCCTTTTGTTTGGAGGGTGAAGTAAGATTTTCAGGGCAACTTTACATGGTGACTGGCTCCTTGGAAGACTACTGGTCTGAGATATTGTGGATTGATGATGATGCAGCCTGTGGCATGTGCGTACTGTAGGATATTCTTCCATTTGTGCTTGGAGACCAGTGCTTCATTACAGGTGGGAAGTGGGAAACAATTTGGCAAACCGTGCTGTGGTACTAGGTGGAAAGCGAGAAGCTACAGACCTATGTGACCAGTCTTGCTCTGAGCTTGATGGGCTTGCCTGAATCTGATCTTTCACTCAGTGGTCCTGGGAAAGACTGGTCACTGGGACCATTTCATCCTCGTGTTCTAGCTTATGAAAATGGACTGACCTTGTACAATTTTTCTCCAGAAGAATAAAGTAGGTAAGGAAGAAATTCTTTATGATAAGGGTGGTGAGGCACTGGAACAGGTTTCCCAGCAAAGCTGTGGATGCCCCATCATTGGAAATCTTCAAGCTCAGGTTGGAGGGGGCTTTGAGCAACCTGATCTAGTGGAAGGTGTCCTTGCCCACAGCAGGAGGTTTGGACTAGGTGATCTATAAAGGTCCCTTCTGACCCCAACCATTCTGTGATTCTAAGAGCTGGTCTGTATTTGGCTGTTGTGGATCTCAGCAGGTACTGGTGTCAAGATGTAGATTTTCTGGCTGGGATGGACTTAATTGTCTTCATAGAAGCCTGTATGGGGCTGTGTTTTGGATTTGTGACTAACAGCGTTGATAACACACTAGTGTTTTAGCTATTGCTGAGCAGGGTTTGCCAGTGTCAAGGTTTTCTTTTTGTCCTTCTTTCTCCCCCATGCCCCCTCCAAGTGAGAGTAGGCTTGGGGTGGGTGAAAGGTTGGGAGGGGACACAGCCAGGACAGCTGACCCCAGCTGACCCAGGGGATATTCCACACCATATGGCACTGGGCCCAGCACTAAGAGCTCAGGAAAAGAATGAGAAAGGGGGAACGTTCGTGGTTATGTCATTTGTCTTCCCAAATGACTGTTAGTGTGCCAAGGCTCCGCCTGCCAGTGGGAAGTAGTGAATAATTTCCTTATTTTGCTTTGCGTGTGCAGCTTCATTTTACCTATTAAACAGTCATTACCTCGGGCCATGAGTTTTCTTGCTTTTACCCTTCCAATTCTTTCCCCCATCCTGCTGGGGTGGGGGTGAGCAAGCAGGTGGGTCAACCCGCCACGTTTTTCTAGATAGCCTGAATCCTAGTGGGAATGCTGCTGAGTTCTGTAATCAGGAAGAACCTCCAAAAGCTGGGGCTAAACCCCGCAGTGTCCCTCTGGGTAGGTTAAGAAGCGGGCTGAACATAAACCAGTGGTGAAGATGGGACCCTAGTTAATTTTGCATTGTGTGGCAGACTGCCAAAGCCCTCGAGCACTGTAGAGGTAAGGTTGGCTTCAGAGGCAGGCCTGCTCCCAGAGGCTGGTACACCAAGGTGAGCCTGGGGCCAGCAGTGATCTCCAGGCAGGAAGACCAGGTACAGAACTGTCAGTGCTACTGCCTGTGAGGCAGGACACATCTGCTGGGAATATGAGCTTCCCCAGAGGAAACAGAGAGGATCTGTGGAGTAGAGAAACTGTTGCTGTAACTTGGACACCGCCTGAATCCCAAACCATCGTCACCTTGTTCCAGCAGGTGTCGTTGTGCAGTGTAAACCTTCCCTAACCAAAGCCAAAGGGAGAGAGGGAAGAGGCCACAACCTCAAAAACAGTAAGCCATGTCTCAAGAGATGGAGATGATTATCTTAAAAGCACTGTGAGCAGTAAGAGCTCTCACTCCACCTCAAAAGGCAGCTGAAAGGAATGAGAGGGCCGGCCATCTACCACAGCTTTCTTCAGAGCCACGTTCACCTTATGAGCAGGGTGAAAATCGCCAAGGATGAAAATCATCCCAGCGTTGCTGTGCATAGACACACCCAGGGCCCAGATATACTTGAACGTTCCTGTGAGAAAGCAAGCAGGGCTCTCAGCCGTGGTCTTTTCTGGGAACCAGTGTGCCTGCCCAGCAACGCCTGTGTGTAGCATCTGCTACAGGTTTCCAGTGTCATACAGCCCAAACGCAGTTCGCAGCCCTGCGCTGCGTGAGCAGAAGCCGCTCATCCTGCCAGGAAGATTAGGTAAGGCACGCTTTGCTGTAACATCCCACGCTGGCTAAGAGAAATCAAAGTGGGACACGGTTGTGTAGAAAGAGACGCTGGAGCTGCAGAGCTGCCAAACCTCACAGTGACAAAACGTTTGTGTCAGACGGGACAGGAAGGGGACTGGTGTGTAGGGGGAGTGTAAAGTAGATTCAGGACACAAAGAAAGGTCATCTGGGTAAAGATTAAAAAAATCTAGGCAAACTAGCTACCAGGGTCAAATACACTATTTTTTACTGGTTTTATTTTTTCTAGGGTTTTAAAATATTTGGAAAAATTTATAAATTGTAGTAGTATAGCATTTAAGCTGTGGCAGCTTCAGAAACCTGATTACAGACAGCTGGTTTGGTTTTGCCAAGGACTGAAACAGTACAGGACTGTTTCTTGTACTGAAGCAATCTTGCTACACAAAATTTTCAGTGTGCGCACAGGGAACAAGAAACCCTTCTGTTCCCTAAACATTCTAATAGGTATGAAACTGTGACTTCTGCTTCTGGTATAAAACCTATAGTTCCAAGGCAACCGAGGAAGAATGCAGACTGCATTGTGTGTTCAATTATAGACTGACGGACACTACCAACACCAAACATGGGTGTTGAGGAAGATGAGGAAGAGAGGGGGTGGGGGAAACTCTTGATGTTTCCGTATTGCTGTGAACATGCACTATGATAGTAATAGCTCTGGTAAGAATTTCAGATAGTTCTCAGTGGGGTACTGAAGGGTTCTTTTACAGCTTAATCTATCTCACAAGAACATATGGTACTGTGTATTTTGACTACATTTTCCTGGTGAAAGCAGTGTTTAAAATTCAGGGAGCAGGTTAACAGATTAAAGAACACCTCTGAAACTTTGCTTTTGGTAGACATGCGAGAAACTGCTACAAGTGTAATTCAACAGTTTTCTAGAAGATAGGAGAGTTGCCCAAATACACCCAGCATGAAGTATCACTAATGCCGCCGTAATAGAGCCCCCCCCCCACTTGGGCAAACTGCGTAATTCAGCTTCGAGGTGAATAAATGAGTATGGGCTTCTGCAAACAAGGCTGAGAAGTTCTGGTGTCACGGCCCCACTGTGTTTACACAGTCGCATTTCCCTTAACCCTCTTGTTTTGTGTTGTCTGCTAAGGTGCATCACTAAGTCATGAAGTAAGCTTAAAATAAGACAATTAAGCCAATGTGTTTTGCATTGTTTTACTGAAACTGAAAAAGTAATTCTGTACCAAAATGTACACAATTTAGTAATAATACAAAATGTTAATTCTGCAGGACAGAATGTCAGTTAAATCCACCAAAATGAACACTGAACCACCATTTATTGCCAGAACAGTGTTACTTTAAATAAGATCACCAAATGAACATAGAAACAAAATAGTTCTAACTTTCTTTAAATAAAATGGTAGATACTAGCAACAATACTGCAGGAAATATTCATGATATTTACATGCTATCATCACATATCTAGCATGTAGAATGTCTTCATGCTTGCACATTAGCTTTATGAGCTCATTACAATTATATTAATGTGTTGATGTACTACAAAACAGCCCATTGTGATTTATATCAAATTTGCACATTAGAAGAACACCTCTGCTAGTCACCCCTTGAGGAATGCCGCTGCGTTCCTGGCAAGAAACCCAGTCCATCCACTGATTGCCCCCCAGGAAAAACACAAACAAAACCACCCAAACCAAACCAACCCATCATCAAACGCATTAACAATTTTCCTCCTCGAATTAACTAGGCAAGGTGATGCATTTAGCAATATTCCCAAAGGTGAACCAAATCAGAATACACCTGGGTTTTCTGTATTACGCTAAGAACACCTGAGACTGCTTCACTGGTCCAAGTATAGTATTTTAGTACAAAAACTGCTTGTGGCATTAACATGCAATTTCACTGAATTCCCTTAATTAGTACTCTTCATTGAAAAAAGATAAGACTACTTCTTAAAATAAATATTCTCCCCTCAAAAAAAAGTTTAAAAGGAATTAAAACAAAAAACCTAGCGTTGAAGAAAATGTGATTTTCTGGCTTTGTTTTAGCTCATCTTAAGCAATGGATAAACAGCTGTTCCTGGGGAAGAAGTGTCAAACAGTTAAAGTAATTGGGAATATACAAACACACCGTACCTTAAGACACATCTTTTAAAAGAAGTGTTAACATCTGTTCTTGACTCCTGTTGTTTGAATGCACTCCTATCAAAAAAAGTTTGAGAAACTGCATTTGCTTAAATTGCTAATCTGTCTCACATGTAACTGGCTTTGGAGTTACTAGTTTCAAAATCTATTTTTTTCTATCTGAACAAAATGACAAAACAGTTGAAGACACTGTTTTTCCTTACTTCAGTACAGATTATATTTAACAGATCAGAACTTCATAGGTCACAAGTCTGCTTTAAGGAATAACCTAAATTACAAGGTTAGAACATTGAATGCTGCTTAGCTGAAGCAGCAAGCAAATTAACTACTATCTATACACAGAGGTTTCTATAAAACTATTATGATTCAGTAAAATTGTCTCATAGCCTAAGACCTAAGTTTTACGTGTGAGCAACAATAAAATTGGGAGCTCGTGAAACTTGCCGTTACTGTAAAAAACGTGCTTGTCTAACCAGAAAATAAAGATGGCAAATACCAGTGCATTCAAGCCAAGCTTAGACCAATTTTTTTTTTCATGTACGAAGTACATAACATCACTTTTCAGCTTGGTAGTTACCAGGAACTTACTAGCCAAAATAATCTCAACCTGTAACAACATAAGACTGACCCTTTAGAAAATGACGTGTAAAAGTAAGAATTCCAAAGCCATGTTCAAGACACCTGACAGGACTTCTTTCATGAAGTCATCTCCAACCACTGAAGAAAGTCAAAGGCATAAGTAGTCTCACACAAGTCCGCTGATCTCTCAGTTTATCATCTTACACAGACATCATTGAGTTGAAGGTGACTTTTATTCTAAACTTCACAGTTTGGTTCTTTTTTCCCCCTGCGCACCTGGTCAGTTGCTAGAATTGCTTCATTTCAAAGCTGTTTTTAGTGTTCAAGCTGCCTTCTTAGTGCAGGTTCCTTGAAGATCTTGTAGATTTATTTTTGACCTAATAAAAACAGTAAGATAACTACATTAGATGTTTTAAATGTTACACTGCTATTATATATTGTAGTTATTCACTTAACTATTATTTAATCTTGTGTAATTGGAAGAAGGGCAAAACAGCAGAGAAAGACAAGAGTTTTTCCATTTCTTACCTGTTGTGGATCATATGGCTTTTGACTAGATGCCCAGCTGCAAGAGCTGCCATTAATGACAATTCCCCTGCCATCACTGTAGCACAAACAATTTTAGCAAGCTGACGGGCATTTTCACCAGGGTTCTCATGGCTTGCACCTTGAACCCCTAACATCTGGAGAGAAAAAAATGGATTATTATGCTATGAAATTTCAGTAAATTTATGCTAAACCTAGTATTAAAGTAAGTCTTTCCAAATTATATCCAGTCAACTTAATTCTCTTTAAGTATCTTAAGCTTCAGTAACTAGTAATTCATCAGACAACTTTCTAAAATTTTCACATCAAACACATCAAGTTTCAAGAGGCCCCATCACAGTATACACAACATGAAAGCAGGCTTTGCTTTAAGAAGCTAAGTTGCTTTAAATTTTCTGATTTATACCTGCAAACAGGCCTGCTGTGGGAGCAAGTTGGTGCCTCCGCCAACAGTTCCTATTTCTATAGAAGGCATTGTGCAGCTGATGTACAGGTCTTCGTTGGTGGAACCAGTGCGCTCCATCAAAGTGATGCAATTAGAGCTACCCACGTTCTGTGCAGCATCCTTCAGATCGGGAAGGAGAAACAAAACACAAAACCAAAACGCTCAGCTAAGTTTTTCATAAACAGTTACTGAAATAAAGAAAATCTGCAGTGGTGTAAAACAAACTTACCTGGCCACAGGCAATGTAGATAGCTGTCACAATGTTTGCTGCATGTGCATTGTAGCCACCTATGCTACCAGCCATCGCAGAACCCACCAAATTTTTGTTTATATTGACTTCAACTATATCTTCTGTAGTTGTCTTCAATACCTAGACAAAGCGACATGCTTTTACTACAACATTCCTTAGGCAGGAGTAGGAACATTATTTCTGGTTAATAAGTCTTCCCCCCTTTTTTGCTTCCATATGGAATTTGACTCAATCGTTGTCCTAGATGCCTACTTTTCTTTTTGTTCAAAAGGAGCCCTTTCAGATTCAGGCTGCATTGCCCAAGTAACAACGGAAAAGTCAGTGCAAAGTGTTTGGACTTGCACAGGCTTATCAGAAAAGCTCACCAGCTGCCTTCTGCACTTCAAATTCTCATTTGTCTTCAGAATGAAACAAAATCAACTTGGCAGAAACATCCCATTAATTCACCTTGACATGATAGGAACATTCCTCCCAAATTGGTCCAGACATTAAACCCTCCCCAGTTTTTGCTCTGGATAAGAGTATGGAGCTAAACTGAAGAATTCAAACACAACACTGTGCTATTTTGGTAAATAAACATTGTGCACAGTAATATCAAACTAAGTGGCATATTTATACTATACTGACTGTATTTTCAAACTTTAAAAGAGGAGATTTACACTGAATCTAGTATAAAAATTCTCAAAGAGAACAAAAAAACCCATAGATGCTGCTGTGATCAAAATTTAAGATATTCCAGTGTAGCAGGAATAACAACTAACAGATCCACACAAAGTCTACAACACTGACAAAAATATGAAGTTTATGTATTAGAGGTCAACGTAAGTAAATGTAGTCATGTACATGGCTGGGAGTTGGCGAAAAGTATCTCAAATTTACCTAAAAACTATCCATGCCCATTACCAAAGGGCTGGCTCCCCACTACTACTATGGAATGAAATATTTCAGTTTTAATAGATACTGCCACTGAATCAGCTGTAAAAATGCAAAGAATTTGAAAATTAGGAAACTACTAGGAAGCAAACTCAAAAGATATACGTTATGTCAGCCTATAAATCCAGCCTGCAGACACACTTTGAATACTGTGTCCAACTCTGTACCCAGAATTTTAGAAATTTCAGAACCGAAAAAGATCTGGAGACAAGGATGTTCACAGTCATGCTAAAATAGTCGTTTTACTCATTCTTTAGAGAGAAACCAGCACTTTTCAGTCTGAAAATGAGAATAGCTAGGAAGGTGGAAGGGCTGTGTTAGAGCTATAAAATCTTGATCGGTAGAGTGAAGATAAAAGTCTTGAGTATCTCTGCATGTACAAAACTAGGGCATCATCAAATGGAATTGACAGCAAGGCGATCATTCTCACACAAAGTGTAGCTGCACTGTGGAATTCTGCCCAGAATACTAGTGCCAGAAGTTTACTTAGTTTCACAAAAGGGACTGGACAAATTACTGGGGGGAAACAAACAAACAAAAAATCCATCAAATAAGAAAAGCACCAATTCAGAAAGTCTTGAACAGGCTGATGGAAGACTATGCTGAGGATGGTGTAGTAAATTGCTCCCTGGATATTGTCTCTTGTAGCCAGCGTTGGTGACCAGGTAACAGGCAATGGATTTGGCCTGAATCACCTAGCCAGTCTTCTAAGCTCAGGTGGAAGAGAATCTAAGATAGCTCTTAAGATGGAGGACAAGTTTGCCAGGGGCTGGGACTGGCACTGGTTATAAAGGTTACCCTTCGTCATGCAAGACGCTAAGGCAGTTTTAGAATTACATGAAGCACCTGATGATCCGTTTTCATTGTAGCAAGAGGCATATAAACTTTGAAGAGAATGCCAGGTTTGTGCAAGATGATGAGGGCAATGATCAAAATGACTGGGTTTAATGAGAGGCAAAACCCCATGTGTAAAAATCTGTCAAACTGTGGCATAAGTTTTCAAAGGTAAAAAGTGAAAACCCTAGTGCTTTAAATAGAAACACATCATTAAATAGATGCACATTATGTCAGAAGTGTCAACAAAAGGAAAAAATACCTGCTGTCTCAAGAAAATGGCTTATCCTACAGCAGTATCCAAAAATACATGTAAGAATTATCCTTCCTACCTGGAACAACTTAGAGTTAATAGAGTAATAGAGTAAGATAGGTACCAGTTTTGTAAAACATGCATGCTTATGAACACATAAAAAAAAGCAGACACTTACTTCTCTAACAACTTTGGCTGGAATGACTGCTTCGCAGACAACAGACTTCCCCCTTCCTTCTATCCAGTTTATAGCAGCAGGTTTTTTGTCTGTGCAGTAGTTACCACTAATAGCTATAACCTGGAGATCAGGAAACTCTTCATTCAACCTTGCCAGTGCTTTTTCAGTACCCTGTTAGAAGAGCGTATCATCATGGTTGCAAACAAGCTACTCAAGGACAGTGGAACAGCAAGATTAGATTAAGTCTATCAGATCATCAATTATAGCTGAAGAAAAGAATTTAATTTCAGGAGGGAATCTGAAACAGGAAAAAAACCCAACCCAATTATCACTATCTTTTTTCTAACCACTTGGGGAATTTATATGGAGAATAACTGGTTCTTCCCAGTACGCATGGACTCTCTGGTGAATGGGCATATGCTTACCATACTGAAGAGACAACATGAACCAAGTCAAACACTACAGTCATAAAATGAATTCATTTTGGATGTAGTGGAAAGAGCTTCTCTACACTAGGAAATCAGACAAAAGGTCTGCTATGTTTAGTACCTGTCTATGACCAGACCCACTTATGTAATGGTTCTGATAGAGTTAAATTTTATATGGAATAGGCAATCAGTGTTAATCTCAAACAGCACAAGGCATCCCCCCAGTCTATGGGTCATGTCTTGGGTTCTTCCACATGTTTGTGTAAAAATACAAACAAACCAACCAACCTAGGGAACACCCCTCTGCTTCTATTCTCCAGATTCCTAATGCTTTATTTACAAGGAAGCGATAAACACAGTAACTGATTAATTACTGCTGGATAAAGTCTTTGGCCCAAAGCAACAGAGCGACCAGCTTAGCTTCCATACTATCAAGAATCCTTTAAATAATAATAATAAAAATTAAAATACAAAGTTACTTTTTTCTTTCACTGTTCTCATCCTATTCTTGTTTACACTTGACAAGGTCAAACACTTACTACTTTATAGCACTGCAAACAGCCCTGCCTCTTATCTTCCTGTCTTCACATGCCACATAGTCACAGATTGCTAGGCTATAATTTACTTGTTTTTAAAAGAAATACACATTTATTAAAAAGACTTAAGGGGACTGGTCCTTACTTTTGAAATCATATTCATTCCCATTGCATCCCCTGTTCCAGACTGAAAACGGATATAAAGGTTACGACCAGCCAAACTGATGAGAAATTTCTGTAAGCGAGCAAACCTGCAAGAAAATTTAACCATTACTTACAATCCTCGAGGGAAAATACTAAATTAGTTCTAAGTGGCAAAATGACAGTAAATCATTGCAGATAGCACTGTTAACTACACTGTGTTCCTCCAGTGCAGGAAAAAACCTTCAGTTACCATGCACATAGTTCTCTCAAATAAAGACTTTACAAACATTCACTGTAAAAAGTCTTCACTGCCTTTTTGTTTTCTGTCCCTGGACTTCATGAAATAAAATATCCTGAAGTGCTAACATGAATTTAATTAACTTGTATTCTTTAAAACATCTCACTACCAGATATAAACTAAAAATTAAGCCTTTGGAAATTCTTATGTCAGTTTTACAGCAACGCAAGACTCATGCTATCTTCAACAACAGTGCAAGCTCCACAAGCAAAACAGAAACCAGGTAATGATGCATTTAAACAGTGGTACAAGTTGATTCTGGCCGAAATACATGTATGTCCTTGGCTGACACTTGTAAGATTGTAAGAAACAAACTGATAAGGAAATCTCTCTCTGAATCTTCCAAAAGAAAGCAGGTAATCATAAATCTTAGGAAAAAAAAAAACTCTAGGGCTTGAAATAGTGTTTCTGTTGTTAATACTGTTTTACATGTTTTAGCATTTTGATTCTGGCATCAGTTTATCCTGTACTCTTTGGAACCTCACAAATTAATTATTAACTTTAGTAATATCACCTGAAAGGCTAGATTCCAAACTTTGAATTACTTTTTGCATAGTAACTACTAAAAATCCAAATAAGCTTTTATGTTTGTTTTTAAATACTTAGACAAAACAAATAATTTATTAAGTATTATGCAATGTGAATGTATTTGTTGCTAAGATACAGCTATTTACCACTTATAATTGGAAAGCATTTATTACTAGCTTTGGTACACAACCAGAGTGACTTTTATTCTCTTAGATTCACACTATGTGGCATAGCCAAAATAAAGATGTAATTTCCTGTATTGCAGTATGCCAAAAAACCCCAACACAATTAGGAGCTTTTTACCATCCATAAAAGTTTTATGTCAGGAAATAAGGCTGGAATAGCTATTGTACTAACCTACTTGTGCTGTCAAAAGCTTCCTTCATTATTTTAAAGCCTTCAGGGCTTTCAAGCCAAACTTTCACTTCTGCAGCCCGGCAAGCAGTGGGCAGCCTTACAACAGGTCCTCGCGTCATCCCATCTGCCAGAATACAGCTACTGGCTCCTCCACCAAGCTAAAAAACCAAAGCAGAAGGGAAACAAAGAAAGATTACTGGAAATGAATTTTCATTTTTAAGAAGTCAGAAACATGCCTTATATCTCCCCAAATATGTCTTGTAATATAGAAAGTTTTTCAAGTTAGACAAACAGATATACTTACGCATATTGCTCTACATCCTCTGTTTGTGCTTGCTACAAGGCATCCCTCTGTTGTTGCCATTGGCACCTGAAACTCTTTGTTATCCAAAAGTAGTGGTCCTGCTACGCCTACAGGAATAGGCATATATCCAATCACGTTTTCACAGCAAGCTCCCATAACCTTACAAAAATAACACAAAACGTATCATTAAGGTTACACTACAGTGGTGTGGTATGGTACGGCGTGTTAAATACTATGCCTGTGGCTACAACAAGGTATCTTAGTGGAAAAACCCACAACCCTACCCATAAAGCAACCAATTCCCACCTCAAAAAATTAACAGCTACAGCTATCAACAGCTAATACTGTTCAAATCTAGTATTTGGCAGATGTATTTAATCTCATTATGTCTTAATCACGTATTTAATCTCATTATGTCTTAATCACTATTTAAAAACCCACTAATACTGTGAAATGAGTTTTAAATAAACTTCCATGTTAACTTGAGCTCATATACATATACCATTCAGCTGAACTTGGGCTCACTATTAATAAATTCTGCATTTCTGACATAAGGCAGATGCATACTTTGGTATATTTCTGGGATAAGCTACAAAATTTACCCACCTCCCTACATTTAAAACTATCAAGAGCAATAAAAAAGTAGGACCTTATGTTTGCCTTCCCCCCACCCCCCCTTCTACCCCTTTTGACCAAAGTCATTGTTAATTCATATATATCACTTTGAGCGTGTATTTAATATATTTGGAAAATGGTTTTACACTGAGTTTTGCTTGTCTGCCTTTTACTTACCAAAGAATAATTATAATTCCTATAAGGAAGATATTGCAAAGATGAAGGTTCAGGGAGTTTCTTAGATAACATCTGTCTGCGAATGGACACACCTCGCTCCTGAGTTTCCATCAGGGTCTCAAGTTTGTATGCAGGAATATGCTTAGCGTTAACTAAGTTTATAACCTCAGCATCAGTAAGGAATTTTGCTCCCTTCTGGAAATGTAAAGGATGGGGAGAGAAAGTACAGATTCTCTTGGTGAAAATCCAAATGAATGTTTCCAAACGAAAAAGGGTAACAACTTCACTTTTGACATTATCAGAGTACATCTAAAAGACCCAACTGCCAATGTCAGGTTTTATAGTAGGCCAGGATACGATCAAGAACTTTTTACTCAGACACCCACTTATACTTATACACGATGAAGCTTCAATGACTTGGCATGTCATGAATGACGAAGCTGCTCCCTGCCACCACCGCCGCCCCGAATGACTGGAGAAGTGACTTATAAAAGGGTTTTGTTTTAGTTGTGACCCCTTGCCCAAGTTATAAAAGCCATATAATTTTCTGAAGAATGACATTAGAATCAACAGGATCATTTAAAAGATGGAAAATGAACTGTAAGAATTCTTCAATCAGATGTTGCAGTAAAGGTTAAAAAATAAACGAAGTTATTTCTCTGTACCTCTGCATTTCCAAGTATACAAACACATTCTTCAATGGACCGTGGTTCTTTAGGTAAATCAATTTCTTCCTCTCTTCCATTAAGAAATAAAGAGGTTTCCACAGGGTTGCAACGTCCAACTACAAATGTAGCCTTGGTTGATGACTCTGCTAATACAGGTTTTATGACTTCAGCTGCATAAAGACAATTAAAGTGAACTTTGGTTTACAAAATTCTTAAGTTCTGATTTCAAATACAACATCTTAACACAGATTTCACTACTTGTTCAAAACATTCAGGAATAGGTTCAGACTTTAAAATGCTAAAAATTACCATTTCCATCTTTGGGAACTAAAGCTTCTTCTACTGTGTTACATTTCTGATTGTTTTTCAGAAGTCCAGATTGCTTCCTGCAACAATTCTCGGGGACCTTTTTCTGGACCATCACCGGAGATGTTATGGGATTCTTCAGCGAGAGCGTGGATTCAGTCTCTGCTTGCTCAAAGAAAATGTATTTGACGGCAAGCAGAAGGGCTAATCCAAGAGTGATTACTTGTTCAATATCCATACTGGCCATTCTAAAACAGACAAATTGAAAAGTAAATACGCAGTATATACAATTTATTGTTTATAACAGCATTCTGACATCCCTTTGCTTTAGAAAGGGAAGATTTTCATCATAATTAAAACAGTTGCAGAAATTCCAGTCAAAAGACATTTTCTACCAGGACATTCAAGTATGCCAAGTGTTCTGTTTTCAGAAATAGTATGGAACCACAGGTGCAACTTCAGTGGAACTGAAGAAGCAATACTGACATGGTCTTAATGCTTTTTGCACTTGTGTGTGAATGGTCAGAAGCTCTGCATAAATAAGTACTCTACTGCAATCAGAAAATCTATTTTCCAGTGTGCTCGGAAAGGTGTCAGTGCTAGTGGGAAAAGACAGTGTTCTGATGCATACAGGATAGCTGGCTCCCAATCATGTTTTTCATTACTTCAAGGAGACTGGACAAATGGCGTTAATATTGAAATACTTCTTAGGAAATGTCATCCCTCGTTCCAAGAGATCCTACAGCGGTCAGATCTGCAAGTTTACAAGTGTTGTATCTTAGGACCATAGCTAGGCAGCACTGGAGAATACACCTTAATTAAGGAACACGCTTCTCTTTGGTGAAGTCACCTACCGAGAAAGGTAGAACTGCCATAACGAGACGTTAGGTTCGATTCTCTTTGGTGCATTTTCATCCAACCCCACTGAATTTTCCACAGTACTGTTTTGAGCAGCTGGTTCTGCTATCCAACGACTGTGGGCGTGAACAAGAACCAAACCCAGTGACTGTATTAAAAACACAAAACAAATACTATTTTTTCAACTGTAAATAGGTATCTAACGTACTTAGATTAAACATTTTCGTTTTCTGTTTGTTTGGGGTTTGGGTAGTTTTTTAGTTTGCTATGCCTCAAAAGTCTAAAGCTAAAGACTGATTTTCCACACCTCTTATCAGCACCTTTTTTTTTGGCCTATTGTAATGCTCATAGCTTTGAGCCTGTCCCACCACATCTTTGCTCTTGCTCAAGTAATAAGCAAAGGACACTGAGGGGGTACTGTAGAGGTAGTTGGTACACATGAAAAGCTGAGTGTTTGGCACAGAAATGGCATATGCAGGAAGACTGTAGGTGTAGAAGTGTGGGAAGTTATTAAAAATTACCACAGTAAACTAGACTAACAGGATGCAAAATACAAGTCTACATAAAAGAAAAAGCCTGATTCATTGCACCAGGACACAGCATCGACTGCATAACCATAGATGAAAAAAGAGCCACAAACCATAATCATTTTGACCCTCTGTGTTACAGGATTTGGTTTATTTTCTTCTTCTTCCAGAACCCGAGCAAAATGGCTAAGCTGCCATATAGGACGCCCTTCACGACTCTCTCGAGAAAGCTGCAAAGATAACAAAATTTAAAAATAGGCCCTATTTAGTACATATCGAAGAACCAACAAGTAAGCTTCAACACTATTTTTATTTGATCATTAAGAAATTATCAACAAAAGAGTTAGCCTACAACCTACTGTCTAGCCTACGTTAGACTTTAAATAGTGAAAAACCCCAGACAGCCAATAATACATTTACTCTGCTTTAGATCAGAACTCATACTATTGAGTGTGACTCATTTACAGTGGCATTAACAAGTTACTGTTATCAGCTGAGCCACCATAGCTTTTCTTGTGCCATCCCTCTCTTCACTTCAAAAGGAAGACAAACACACTGGCATATAACTCTGGGAAGAAATGTATAGCCTACAAGCAGCACAGAGTCTGAATACTAAGCTTGATGTTGTCCTGAAGTTGTTCTTACCTCCAATACCAAGGAGACACAAGCTGGAAAGAAGGTCATGAAGACAAAGTAGTTGGCAAGAACAGACATGCAGCCAAAGCAGCACATAATTTCAAGCTGTCGTACACCTACATAAAAAAGGAAGACCTTTTTTACATTTGAATATGCAATGACCTTCCTACATACATGAAGAAGTGTTGCAGCAGTAAGACAGAAACCATTAAACTGACACTGGAGATTGTAGAGGGAACTGTCTAGATTAATGAAAACCAAGCATGTTAAGCCCTAGTCATTGTGTATTAACTTATTCTAAGCACAATATTTATGGTATGGTATTTACAGAAAACTTTTAAAGTGTAATCCAAGTAAATAATTACAGTTCATCAAGATTTTAAAGCTTCACACTGAAAGCTTGAATCTCCTCACTTATCTAAGCAAAAAACAATTAGCCGACATTAGGTATTGAAATCCCTTCTGAAAGATGGCCAGTCAAGCGTTCAGGCAGTAAGAAATACCCCACCTACTCTTTCACAGGCCTGGTATCTAGAAAAAGTCAGTCATCCATGTTGCACATGCATTACAGAACTGCCTTAGTAAAGATTGAAGAGCTAACAGTACAAATAATTTTAAAAAATCCACTCTATGCTATACCAAAATGAGGGGGTTTTTTCCTAGATGTAAACAAGAAAACAGCTGATTAATACACAATACTCTGAAAAGGTCCAAAACAATTTGAAAAGTGCTCTGAAAGATGCCTTTAAGGTATGCAAAACAGTTTAAAAAAAAAAAAAAACCACAAAAAACCTCCACATAGAAACAAATAAGCAAACAAAAACCTACTATAGTCTTAACTATGGAACTTTGATTTATTTGTAAAATAAATCAGTTATTTCACATGAAGATCCTTTGCTTATTACATTTAACTGTTCCCTTTTTAAGGAAATACAACTGCTACTGCACACAGAACCGATGAAGATCAAAATGGGGGGCGGAGGGGGGCGAAAACAGTAAGAGACTGGTTATTTTTAATTGAACTAGAGCAACTTTTCTCGCCTGGACTAATTTTTAGAAATACTCATTTTTTTGCAGGAATATGAAATAGATGTGCACGTACTGAAAGTTTAACTCATTTTTAAGAATGCCCAAGAGAAAAGTTTAGCAGCCACTTTAAGATGTTAACAGGCATGATAGAAAATCTTAGTTCAATAAAAGCAGCTGCACAGAAGTCCGTTCCTACTGCACAATGCTCAAGGAAAGCCGTTAATCTGTACTTCAAACTTCTCTTCAACACGTACATATTATTAGTATCTGCAGGAAAATAGTAATATAGTCTAATTAGGAAGGTAAATAAATAGCTAAATAAGTCACTCCACTCTCATGGGTAACATTGATTATTTGAAACTCTCAATATCCCAGTGTCTTCAAATACTCTTTTTTAACTGGAAAGATGTAGACCCTTAGACTGTATTGCCCACCTGACATAGTACCAACACCAATCACAAGACACTCCACAAGTGCATCCAGCGTAAACGTAGGGCCTAAAATTGCCATTCCACGTGAAATATTTTCTCTTACTTCATCCTAAAAAGAAAAATTTCTGTACATTAACATAAAGACAAAAATAAAATTAAGGAAGTACACATAACATGATTAGTACATGATTAGTAAATTGAGTAGTATTACAGTGATAAGGCCTTACAAAACTCATACTGAAAATAAACTATTATGAGAGAATACATTCATAAATTTCTTTATTTCCTCTAAGTTGTGTAAATAAAGACTGCTGAAGTATAATAATTACTTAATTTTGATTAATTTCTCTCCCTTTTGCTCAGCAATAGTCTAAGCTCCTACAACACTGACGAGCACAAACTAATTACAGTACATTCGGAAGAACAGGACTTCTACACTTTAAGACATAAAATAGAAGCCACTTGATGTCACGGCATTTCAAAAGTTCTTGCAACCACATATCTGTATCCTAACTTTTATTATTTTATTATTTAACTCTCTAGACTAGCTGACAGAACAGACACTAAAACTCTCCCCTGGTGGGGGAAAGGGATTTCCTCCAGAAGCCAGGCATGGCAAACTCTAGAGGGTCTGTTGCTGGTTTTTCATTGGTGCTGGTTTTGGGGGGAGCAGGAGAGAAGCTGCGGGGAAAACCTATTTGTGAAATACTTTCTTGAAAATTAATAAAAATGTATAATTAATAAATAAAATCAATATAATAAATAAAAATTAATAAAAATATGTATTATAAAATAATACACAACACTATAATAATAGTACATATATAGAGAATGTGCAATATATTCTAATATATATGAAAATTTAATATACAATATATTGTCACAATTAGCATGCTAAGTTACCATGTACAGTATTTTGTAGGTACAAACTAATTTCACTAAATATACTTTTTTTTCAGAACTTAGAATATTAGGAAAAAAACATTACAATGTACAACAAGCAAGATGTCCTATCAGCCCTTCCTGCTGTGCTAATTGCATTACAGCATGAATGTTTCTGTCTACGCACATGCTATGTTTGTTTGCTAAGATTTTGTCTAGAAACATGCTTTTTTTCCAGTATCAGCATTGTAACATTAGACACCTCTCAATTTATAGGGCTCATGTACAGTATATAATCTGTTGATAACTGTTCTAGGGAAGACTTTGGTCTAGGAGGTCTAGCCTCCTTAACAGAGCTATCAGCATTGCTAGTTTGAAGTTCTGAACCTATAAAGTACTCATATGTACAATTAGCTCACATGACTATGCACATTAATTTTACAGTGTTATTATTCACTTGAAGACTGAAGACAAGAGAACACAGAATCTGGATAAAACCTGATCCTTCTTATAATACATTATTCACCTGTATGTCTCTCTACCTGGATCATTCATAGAATCACAGAATGATTTTGCTTGGAAGGGACCTTAAAGATCATCTAGTTGAACCCCCCTGCCATGGAATAATGCTCATCTTTGAACATTAAATTCAAAAGCTCCAGTGCAAAAAACAAAACAAAACAAAAAAACCTCAAAAAAACAAAAAACCAACCAGCAAAACTCCAACCCCCTGACCTGTGAGTTGGAACTGAGTGCGAATTTGGCTAATGCACTCGCTCTTGACAGATCAATCAGCAGCAGGAAGAATGGTAAAGCTTCACTGAAAAAAAAAAAAAGTACGTTAAAATTCAAGGTTTATCATGCGGGGGGGGGGGGGGGGGGGG
>BOSO01007818.1:0-77575 GCA_018403395.1 Gorsachius goisagi
CCTGAAACCTTCTATGATTCTATGATTCTATGATGATTCCTGGGCCTTTGGGAAATATCTCTGCTTTTTCTTACTGGCTTTTGGCTTTCAGATGTTACATCAAGAAGGCAATTTACTTGCAGCAAGTGGAAGAAAGTCCCCAGTGTTTAAGGCACTATGAAACCCCCCTACATTTTGAAACAAACTTCATTGTAGTATTTTATTCCATGGCTTTAATAATAAAACAACTATAAGTATGAATTTTTCAGTGTCACTTTTGAATGTCTAAATGTCAATATAGAAAGTTTGAGTACACAAACACTGCAAGTTTATTTTAAGAAGGTATAAATATCCCACCATGACAAATAATTTGTACCACAGCAGAACCTCTTTAGGGAATCAATTTAGTGAAAGATGGAGTAAGTTTACGGTAACATGCCACAAGAAACGCAATAGCTCAGTAAAATATCACAGCTGAAATTTAATTTTTATTGATAATAGAGTAAAGGTCTTAGGAGACGTTTCTGTAGAAAGAGCTATATCAGAAAACTCTTCTGCTCGCACTGTATCTTATGTTGCATTCCCTGTGCTTCATAATACACGGTATGTATTCTGTTACTTATTGCCTTGAGAGAAGAACCAGAGATTCGGGAAGACACTTGATGAAGAGGTGGAATACTTCAATGCATAGGAAGGACAGATGTTGTGGTGATGGAAGTGAATGATTATATACCTTAAGATTAGTGTTTATGGAGTACTACAGAAAGCAGGATGCAATAAAGGTACAGGGCCAGCTAACAGAGAAGTGCATTCTGCAAGGTAGTGAAGACAAGAAGGGACAGTATGAAATCAATACAATAAACATGATATTCCTCCGTTGGAGCTGAGGAAGAATTCTCAAAAAAATGCCTTTTCCCATTCTGTGAATAAATAGGCAAATGTAGGCTGTATTTTACATACAACTTTATGATTAATGATATTGTTTCTTGTTGAATTGAATTATCACTTTTCTTTTTTTTTTTAAAGCAGCAATTACAAAAATTCCTGTATATTTGCCTTTCTTTTCCATTTCTGTAATTACCACTCCTCTTCTTACATACATGGAAAACCAACATGGCTACAGTACTGTTTCCTAATCAAAGCCATTAACACTTTTGTTAGCCTGCAGTACCAGCAAGAAGCATTTCTTGACGGTATGGTAGAGCAATTAACAACAAACAAGCACATCATTGAGAAATTGTGACAGATAACCCATTTCTGGTTTGGATGTTTATTTTCAAAATATAAAACATTGGAACAAGTAAATTATTTTCCTGAACCTCCACAGACATGTAGCCATTATTGACCTTTAAGGCTAAGTACATTCTTATGTATTTTAAGCTTCCACCTATGCTGAATCTTCAGCCAAGCATAGTTTTACAAGTAGATTTGGAGACCACACTCAAGTTTCCAACTGCAGTCACTTTGTTCAAGAAAACCAAAGATCGAAATGACACTGTATGAATCTTTCAGTGTTCAGTTACCAGTTCAATTCCATGCAGCTATTTAAGCCAGAACGTAGGTACAAAATCTGGCATCTAAATACTAACACTGCATTTTTCCCTCAGAAAAAAGAGTCAGGGGAAGTTATTCAAATAACGTGGTAAGATCTGGAGTTACTGAATATGTGCGCATGGTTGTTGACATTCCATGTTTAAATCATTGTCTAAATAACATTGAGTCAAAATTACTGGGAGCTGATTACATAAAATAAAAGTGAAGTCTTGGGTGACAGTTTCTTTGAAAACTATTACCAGTTTGACAAACCTATCATCCGTTTTCTTCAAGGATTTATTCTAAAATTCAAAAAGTTTTGTGTCGAAGTCTGGATGAATCTTATTTAATGATAATTTCTCAGAGCGTATCACCTTTCATGAGGGATCAGATAAAGTGGATGTTAATTTCTAGTTTCCTTTGGATTCTGTTTTTGACATATGTATTTGATTTGCAAATCCATTAACTAAATGTCTCTGGACTAATCTGTGCCTTATTTGGCATAATAAATGCACAGCCAAGTGTAGGATAAAATGCCTGAAGGTACTGCTGTTTGGAAAAAGAAAATAATAATGCTGCAAAAAGTAGACTGTTGAAAATATGGCAGCACGTTTCTCAAAAAAATGCTAGTACCTTTTCACATTTTCAGGGAAATTTCTTGTGCAGGCAATTTCAACTTAAGGGCAATCTGAGTAGTCATATGAACTTTCTTGTATGCATTTATATACTTTCTTATATACATACATTTATTCAAAGTTTTGAAGTGGTGCCATGATATTTCCCCAACTTGCTCTTACACGATATGGGTACTCTTGTTTGCACATAGGATGATGCAGAGAGCTAGTGTTTTGTCAGTGTGTAGTTAAACATACTTTGCCACATTTCAAGAGAAAAAGAGTATAAACAATGGAATTAATACACTGGGAATGATGATATGTTGCTGTTTACAAAGGTTGGACCCATTCTGTTTAGTGCTAAGGCAGGTGGCTCCATGAGTGATGCTGTCTGCGCCCAAGATCCTCTGTGGCACAGCACTGCATTCATCTGGTACACTTTGGAAAAGGGATGGGAGAGATGAAAAAGTTGGAATGTATTCTGACCCTAGAAATTGTTTGGGAAATGCATGAAAGTGAAATTGAAAAGTGAAATATTTGCTGTTCAGAAATAATTTAGGGGCCCAGCAATAAATCACATCTGTATTTGGGATGACTTAGAAACATCTGAAAAGGTATAAGAGACACCTTTAGAAGGAAGGAAACCATCCCCATCCTCTGTTCAGTAAGGTGGCAGACAGCAGGAGATCCCACAAGCTCCTCAAGCATATCACTGACATTTTCCAAAGAGAGCAAAGAATTGAAGGGAAATCAACTGGTGACCTATACCTCATTCAAATTCCATCTTACTTCATGTAACTGATTTCAAGTAGTATCTTAAACACCATTACGAGAACACACATTACCCTAAACAATATTTTATTTAAAAGTAAAGTTTTCAAACTACATTCACCTGGCCTCACATCAAGTACTTAATAGTTTGGAGTCCACTGTACGGGTCTTTGCCCTACCCATACAGAGAGGCAGGCACCTAACAAGGGCAATTCAACTCACCTAAAGATTTGTATCAGGTTTCTCATTTTAAGTCAGCCAGGGTAGGATTCAGCTCCAGATTCAGACACCCACATTTAAACGCTTCACCTCCTCACTTACGTGAAGTTGTACTTGATAATCTTAAAGGTCTTTTCCAACCTAAACAATTCTATGATTCTATGATTCTATGGTTCTATGTATGAGTCCAGTGTTTAAGCTCCCATGGTAGTCAATGGAGTGCTGTGGTGGTATCGAGATGTTTAACTATAAGCCCCTTATGACATCTGGGATTCTCTGGGATGTCCAAGACAGCATGTCTCTTGCTGGGATATTTTAGCCTATCCTACTGATATTAGACTCGTGTTTTTAAGCAACTGAACTGAACCATTAGCGACGGGTCAGCTGAAAGACCCTCAAGGCTCGCGTGACAGTACTGACTGGATCTCAGCTGACTATGATGGGAGCTAGACATTTAGCTCACATGTTGTCACCTACATAAAGGCATCTAAATGTAAGTGTCTGAATCAGAAGCTGAATCTTACTCCAAAATTTATGGAAGATAAATCCAGGCCTTAAAAAATGACCTAACTTTAAATCGGTCACAATACTTCCAAAACTTTATGCCTGGCGATACTTGACCGCTGGGATAGCATTTTAGTGCCGTCATTTTCAGTACTATAGAGCATCCACTTGGCCTCAAGCTGCTTCTGGTGCAAGCATCCTATAATACCTGTATGATATCAGTCAACCTGTGTGGCTGTCTTGGACACCCTATAGCATTTCAACTGGCACTAGGTGCCTATTTTTATCCACATCAGTTGTAATAGAAACTTAAATGCTTAGCCCAGAGTAGATACACAGACAGTGGTCTTTGACTAGAAAGGTCTAATGCCCCATTTTATATCTACCTATAGAAATCCTGGTAGACTCCATTCAAATCCTTCCAGGTAATCTCCTATTTCTAAATCCTATGCATGCCAAGTAGACAACTATATCTGCCTCTGATTTGACCGAACTACTCGCTTTATTAAATTTATGCACAACCTTAAATATTTTTTTATGCTGTTGCTCTATCAGAGTGCCATAGCTAGGAAACTATGGGGTTTAGAAGCAGAAGTCACAGATTCAGTCTAAGTAATTAATATTTGTTTCTATATCTAGTTCACTGGATTAATCTGTTCTCACCTCAAAATACGGACATGGAACTGAATAAATCTTTTGCAGACATCCTATAACACTGAATGGAAATGCTCTAGAGGTCAATGAGTAAATATGAAATTAAATTAATTTGGTTTAGCAATTCTAAGGTGCATCATATTTTTCAGTGTTCTGCAAATAACTGTTTGTGAAAAACCAGAACATTTTCTCCTTCATAAATATAAAACATAGCCATGCTAACCAACAGATTTAGAAGCAGATTTCTAATTGTGTAATATGGTGGCATGCTCTTATTACCTCACTGTATTATGACACCTAACTTCACCAAAGTGTATTTCAATCCCCTCAGTGCCTTAGGGTACAGGACATATATTCTACAAAGAGGTATTTGCATGATTCCATGAGCGTGTATCAAAGTTCTGACAGTGCACTGAAAATAATTAAAATGCATTTGAAAGGTCTGGCCCTGGGCATTAGCTCCCTTTTTATAACATGCATCTTGCTGCAAAATGCAAAATCTCTGCTTTCCCAGACCACCCTACTGGAAAGATAGTGAGCAGAAGTGTTACTAACCTCCACAAAGTAATGCTCTTAACTGGATTTTAGAGGTGCGGCAACTAGATCTTTTTTAATAAGGTACCATATCTTTTACAAAATGAATAACTTGTATGATAAATATTCAATCATAATCATTCCTTAATCTATGTTTGAGGCAAATATTTTATCCTTTAGCTGAACTAGTATAGTTCATGAAATGTTAAAGCCTTATTTATATAGAAATATAAAATTATGCTTATATTTGGTGTGGTTGGGGGGAGATTCTATGGCAATATTTTGGTCCAGCAAACACACAGTAAGTGGGGTTTTTTTCACTTGCCATTTTGATTAGTAACAATAATTTTAATTTACTAAAGAATGCACTGTATTACAGTCTGTAATTTTCTGACTGCTCTTCTGTAAGAACTGTAGACTTTATTTTCAGCTCTAATTACCAGTACTACTCCATTTTCATTCCTTCTTGCACATCTGTCACTGAATTTATGTGCTATTGTTGTCTTTTTCCTCTCTCAGCATCCACTTTTTTGTACACACAAAAGAAACAATTGATATTGTATTATGGTTGTTTTTCCTGGAGAGAAATGTGCCTGCAAATGAGTCTATTGACTGCTTCACTTTCAGGCAAGTTATCTTATAAAAAATTATGTGTGAGAACTGGTGCATTCATTATGGCTGACCTGCTGGGATATCAGCAATGTGGTAATGCGGGTTTTTTGCTTATTTTAAGCTTTGTATAAAGCTTGTAACATATTTTGTTTATATTATTGATAATAACCAGGATTCATCTGGCATCGTTCCAAGGGAAGCACACTGACATAAGTTTATTTTATTTCTCAGAACATATGCCATGGGTTTTTTTATTCTCTTTCTTCGATACAATTTCAGGAGATCATTGCATCACACATACAGAATTTGCAAGTTTGAAAAGGTTATGATAAGAGAAAATTTCCAGTGCCTTCTCATTCAATTACTGCTTATTGTTATTATATTCTGTTTGTGTATGTGAAGCCTTGGTACCATAGTGAGATAGAGAAGGCCATTTCATACATGCAGCTAATTTCTGAAATCCAGAAACGTTTAAAAACAAATAAGAAGAGATTTGGTACTGCGTAAGGGGGAAGCATTTTGTGGGCAAGATAATTTTGTCTGGGCATTAACCAGACATGTCCACATGCTGTGGGTTCATGCCTTACAGAGCATATCAGTGACTGAGGCACCTGCCTCCCAGTAGCACTTATCTTGAAGGTGATGTATTCTCATCTCCCCCTTCATAGCTCTGAAAATGAACCCCTCAGTTCAATGGGATCAGATGGTAATAAATTCACATAATTATATACTTGTTAAGGAGGTTAAGGTTATTTTGTTTGGATAACGTGACTATAATTTATTTTGTCTGTAAGGTTTGAGGTTAAACAATATTAATGGTTAGTTAATGGCCTAATGAGTCAGCTACAAGCCATTTAGGCATGCAATGAACCTTTGCTTTTCAGTGATTCCTCTAATGAAAGATCTATATGAGCGTCTGTCTACTGTCACAATAGAGATAGCAGGAGAGTCACCTAATCGATTGTGATGGTAAATCAATTGATCTGTAACCCTGTTTTCATACAGCGAAAAAGATATGGAGGAAACATTTTACTGTTCCCTTATTTCCAGCTGAATATCTATAAATAAAAGAGACAGTTCCCTATTTGAAAATATTCCCTTTATTACCGCGATTCAAAAGCAGGGAGAATCTGATTGATGTCCTATTTTATAGATGTGTCGGTTACTTTTGTCATTTCCAGGAGATTTAAAGTTCTTAGAAATTAAATATATGATGCAGAACATCAGAGAGGCTTGCTCTTCACTGTCATGTGTAAGGTTAAGGATTAAGATAAAGCTGATGTGTGCTCTACTTGTTCCTACCTCTGAACAGCATCCAAAAATGCAGCAGGATGATTTAGAAAGAAATTTGGAAATGCTGTTTATAAAGAAAAAATCTTTGAAGCTTCTTTTAAATAGAAACTGTATTAAAGAATGTTTTAAGTTCTACAATATTGATGCTGCTTTTATATCCTGATTTCATGCTGTCCTGTGGGTTTCATTACATATTTTTCCTTTTCTGTAGTATCCTTAGAACACACAGATTTTTTTTGTCCTTATTATAACCACAAACAACAGAAACACCAATTATCATGAAGGCCCTGTTACACCTATACATTGTTTCTTTATAGTCACCTAATAGGATTTCATGGCTTTTTTAAAACTACTTATTTTGCTTGCCTTATTCTTCTCCTAACCTAAGATACCTCAGCAGACCAATTTTCAGAAATGTTGATCAACCTGCCCCTTCCCTCTTCAGAAAAATCAGACATCTCTAGGTAAGACAACCCAGGAGGGGCACAAAATAGAGATAGATACACTTAAGCAATGTTTTTAAATTTGAGCCTATCATCTGCTAAGCAATTCATTTCTAGGATTTCTGATACTGTGGCTGGCATGAAGTAGTATATTTCTATTGCTGCTGCATACAACCTTGCAGCATGGGAGCTGTTTCAGTGTCACAGTGTCTTATACATGAAAGGGTGTCTATGAACCCATTCCTAAAACATCCAATAAGAAGGAAACCAAATTCAGATTCCCTTTCCTAGAAGCCAGGAAACCTGTTAATTGTTAAATAGCTGACATTTGGTGGGGTGCTGTTACGTGCACCATAGACGGGCAAATGATATGTGTTTGCTGAATATACAGAACAGAGCAAAATGATGGCGTGAATTTGTAACCCGAGGCAATGTCTGTACTGCAGAAGGTGCCTGCAACTGGCCAGCTGACACGGAGCTGCCTTGGTGCATATACATAAACCCTTTTGCCATGCAAAACAGTGTGGTTGTGCTCAACTTGCCTGCTAGGAATGGTCCCTGATCCACTCTTAACTGTCAAGGTGGGAATTGTTTTCTGGAAAATGTTACCTGGCCCGGGTGAAAGCTATTCTGGGACCACTCCAATGACTCGACCACATGGATGATCAACTTCCAGGCCCAGGAGTGCTCCTTGACACTGTTTAATTTGCTGGGGGCAGGCAGAGCCTGCATACCTAAAATCGGACACCGGATGAACACATATTTGTTTGCCCACCCACCACTATTATAAAAATGCATTTAATAGTCAGATTTTCAGCTTTCAAAGGATTGCACATAATCCAAAAATAATCCTCCTTCCAGGTGTCTGGGCATGCCAAAGCATATTCTCCTCATCTGCAGCTGAATACCCCATCTGACCATATGACAATTCACTGACAACCCATAGTAATAGCATGATCCTGCAGAACACACTAAATATCAGCATCTTATAGGTCTGATACCTCATCCAAAGGCCTGTGATGCCATTCCTCTGTCTCCTCTATTTCAAATACCTGCTGATATTTAGCAATTCCTCTGATAATGATAACATTGTATCATCACTTAAATGACTAGAAGAGAGATTTAGATATCCAAAACCAAGTGGAGGTTCATAGCTGTCACTGAGATGGGCCAGTATGGATTATTTGTTTGCCTGCCAGTTGAACTGACTACAGCCTGGAGACAATGATAACATGACCATCAGCTTGGTAACAGAAAGCCAAACGCTTCGACCCACAGAACTATCACACGCAAAGTTAACGCTTCAGTATTTCTGCTGATGCAGTCATTGCTACAGATCACACAAAGAGATGTACAATCCCATTTCAAATATTTGTCCCTCTATACTGTGGTGATATGCAGACATGTTAGGAAAGAATGAGCACCAAAATTTTTCTTAGATGAAAGCACTGGAAAGTAGCTTAAACTATTCCCATACCTTTTTTTTTTCCCCTTTTTTTCCTAAAAGCTCTTCTACTATTCTGCTGAGGCTAAAAAAAATTTATGTCAGACTGTTTGGTGTAACATCCAGCACAGCATACCTCAAGATTTATAGTTCCCTTTCCTTGGCTTTTAAAATGCGCTTTAGTTGTTTTCCATATGGTCTTATCTCCCACATAGGATAAATTTTAATAGTATGATAAATTATATCCACTGATGTATCATGGAAAATGTTTCTTCATGGATGAAAAGGACACTTTTTAATCAGGGAAAACACAGGCACAAGTAATCTTTTTTCAAAGGCAACATCTTCTTTCTACTGAGAATAAAGAACTTGGAGAGGACTTGTGCCTGTATTTTAGGTGCAAGTCCTGGCAGCAGGGTTACACATTTAGTCTCCATTATTAGTCTAGGTCAGGTCCTTAGGGTCAAATCTGAACTCAAGGCTCAGTTGCCTAAGCATTTCAAGAACCCATAGGTTTCCAAGACATAGGATCTGTAGTGGGACCCATTGAGTAAAGCTACAGAACTATACAGATCTAGGATTTCTCCCATTTACAGATGGCACACATCTAAAATTAGATATCTACATATGTGTGTCCACATGTAAGCCAGCTGTTTGAGGCTTCCACATAATCAATGAAAATCAGAAGAGCATGTCAGGTGCCTGGCATTGCCTTTTGAGATGAGCTAAATCTGCAGCTCCAGAGGACGTGGATTTCTTACCATAGATTAGGTTTTCCAGGCCCTTCTGAAACTCTTGGACTACACATGGACAACTGCATGAAGTGTAATGATGAGAACAAGCAATAGGGGCAGAATTCAGATATGACATAAACATCTAATGTCACTTTAGACACTATATGATCATGACACTTTAGACATCCTAGTTAGCATCGAGCTGCTGTTCCAGAAGAACACAGGTGTCCCATGGATCCTATGTTATATGACTAAACCCCACATTCCTCCCTTAGAACATCTCAAATAGCCCTAGAGGCAGGTAAGTGATTCAAGTCCTCACTTTCTTTACCTGAGCTAGTCATCTAGGGTTCCCTTATAGTCAAGAGAAAGATAAAAACACTTGTATGGAGGGCATAGTTTTAATCTCTTGGCTAAAATAAACCATTTCTAATGATCCCTAAAAGATTCTATTTCTCTCCATTGATTACAAAGGCAGTACAGGCCAGGTAGCTCAAATTAAACATCTTCAGCGTTAAATGAGAGGACTCCTACCCAAAATGCTTGTCATGTTTATCTGTGCTCTTGCTCAGGTCATCTCTGTACTAAAAGGCCAGCAAAGTCAAAGTTGGAGTCTTGCCAGTGAATTCATTGAAATGTTACTAAGACCTTGACTTTATTAACCACTAAGACAGGAGCAAACTCCTGGGGTACAGCAGCATTTAAAATACCAAAGAAAATTTTCTGTGACAAAAACATTATGTAACTTTTGACCTGAGTTACTCCAGAGGATCTTTATCTTCTGTTATGTATTTGTGCCTTATTTGCTCAGACTAATATATTTACTTGAAGAATGCTGAAAACTCAGAAGCTTCCTGGAGAGCAGAAGCACTTTAAAAGACAAGGGGATTGTTTTGAGTCACTAGGCTCTGATCTTTTTCAAGAATCTGCTCAGTTCAGATAGTTCTACATAGAAAGTGTCAATGCCAAAGAAGCCACATCAGTTTGGGAAGATGATCATAACTGTGTGTACAGCAAAATTACTTCAAATTTTAGAAAAAAATATAGTCTATGTTTTTAGTCTCTCTAACTTCTATCAAACCAAAATAAAAGTAGCAAAAAGAAAAAATAAGCATACAATATAAAACCACTGTGTTGTTATTGTTAGGTTTCACAGAAAACATGGTACAAGAACTAAAATCCCTGAAGGGATTTGGGTGTATAAATGTTATTGATTGCACGGCATTCACCTCATCTAATTTTCTACATGCTTTGGTGGGAAGTTGATGCTGAAGAACCTTTGATGGGTCTTGGTTACAGTGATGCTCTTTGTAGTAGTCCACGCTTGTGCTAAAACATTAAATTATGTGGGCCTCACAGTGGCCTTCGTATTACATGGGAGACTGCAGCTACAGGCACAGTCCACAGAAAACATTATGATAATATCTCCTTCCTTTTCCACAGATGTACATAATTTCGGGGACACTGACTATTTTGATGGCTAATACAACAGGCCATCAGCTCCCAAATATAAATCTTTTTGTCTTCTGATTGTCATAAGTATATATTAGAAAATTTTAAATTGGTGTTTATTGCTCTTCAGACATTTCAGTTAGTTAGACCAGTGTGTGCATTAAACAACTGTGGACTTGGCTAGCAGAAATATCAGTGGATATATTTACCTTTTCTTAAGTCATCAGGTCAAGTACCTTATGAATATTCAGCCTACTGTCACATCAAATGTGCACTGTTTCTCCAGAAAAACCCATCTTTGGAACTGATAGAGCAATCACCAGTGAAAAGTGATTCATCCAGGCACCTGACTAGAAATTCCTTTTTCTGTCCTCTCAGCTCTTATATGGGTGTTAGCTGTATGAATAGAGAAAGTCTTGTTTAATGATAATACATTGTAGGAAGAAAACATAAATTTATCCCTCAGAGGGTTACATAAAATAATCTTAACCCATAAATATTAGCAGGTTTTCCTTGTATTTAATGATTGTATTAATTAAGTCTTTTGAATTTAAAATTTTCTAGGCAATGGATTTTCTAGCCAATGAATTTATTCTTCCTACTCATATCAGAAAAGACTAGACTTCGCTAATTCACCAACCTTGTTTATGTAAGTGTAGTTTAAAAAGCTGACCCAATTATTCCCACTCATGGATTTCTCCCTCACCTTTTTCTCCCCCCAGTGCTCCACTTCATCCTTTTGTTTTTGAGGAAAGGGCAATGACATGTAAGAAGAAATAGTAGCTCATCTGTTATTGATGAAGAAGCAGTACGTAAAGATAACCTGTGATCTCCCAGAAGACCACACTGCAGTCAGATGGCACTCTCTGATTTGTATTCTCATTTTGCACTTATCCTCAAGGAATCAGGACTTCATCTCACACAGAAAAGTTGTTCACATTTATTGTTTTATACAAGTTGTTCTAGACCTTTTTTTCAGAATTTCACTGTCTTCTACCAGCATAGACTTCCTTTTGTAGGGCAAAACTGCATCACCTCTTTGAAAACAGATTAATTGGAAATATCACTATCTGACATTACAGATGCAAAACTCATCACTTCAGCCTCACTAGTTAAATCAGTGTGGCTTTTGTCAGTGTGGCTGGTTGATCTCAGCTAGCCGCCAGGTGCCCACAGCCGCTTTATCACTCCCCCTCCTCCACAGGACAGGGGAGGGGAAAAAAATGACAAGAAGCCTGTGGGTCAAGATATTGAAAATCAAAGGGAGGAGCATGATGAGAAATATGGACAAATCAAAAACCACCTTCCCCTTACCCTCCCTTCTTCCCAGGCTCAACTTTCTTGTAGATGTTTTTGTATTCCCAATTCAAATTGGTAACTTGTTCATCTGCATCTAAGAGGCTGGTCCTAGTGGGGACAAAGGTCCCAGGTACGGCTAAGTGCCTCCCAAACACAATCTCTGCCGGTGACAACCCTAGAGATTGGCAAGGTCTATGTCTAATATCCCATAGCACTATTCCTGAAACATCAGCTTGGTTCAAACCTACACAACTACAAGTTCAAGCAATTTTATTTTTAAGACTCATTTTTTCCACCTGTCCTGAGGACTACAGATGATATGGAACAGGTAGCTGTCACTATATTCCTAAACTTTTATAGATATTGTTTAGTATTCCCACTGAAAAATGAGAACCCCTCTCAGACCCTGCAGTTTCAGCTATTTTGCATCTGGGAATGATTTCCCGCAAGAGCACTTTAACCACTCCCACAGTATCAGCTTTCTTGATGGGAAAAGCTTCTACCCATCCTGAGAGTTGATCCATAATTACCAGCAGGTGCTTAAGTCCACTTGAGGAAGGCATGTCAGCATAACCAATTTTCAGTCTTTGGAATGAGAATTATGCCCATGGTTGTCCTCCAACCTCCTATTTGGGTTTTGCATCAGAAAAATTCCAACATGCAGGACAAGAACTCTCATTCCTTTTTACTGCCATATGTATTCCATGGGCTGCCCACATTTTCTCAATCTTGTTAATAACTGCTGTCATACCTCCATGTGTTTTATCATGAAAACACCTAGCCAAAGTCATCAAATATTTTCTTGGTAAAATGGGTTTTCTCCCAGTCATCCAAATTCCAGTTTCATCTTTCACAGCCTCCCAACTTTCCCATCATCAAGTCCGTTCTTCCTGAGTAACCTCTGTGTATATTTGGGTTGGATTATTGATAATTGGCCAATCATCAGCAGAGGGAGTTGTTATGGTGGTACACTCATGTATAGGTTGTCGGGCAGCAGCTTTAGCTGCTTTATCTGCCAATTCATTATTTCTTTCAGTTTAGCTGGATACTTTAGTATGAGCTGGACAGTGTACTACAGTGATTTCCCTTGGAAGCTTAATAGCTTCCAACAGCATTTGGATTTCAGTTCCATTAGAAATATTATTTTTCCCCAGGAACGCTCATTCTTTCCATAGCATACCCATTGCATGGCATGCTCCAAAAGCATATTCAGAATCAGTATAAATAGCTACCCGCTGATTACATCCCCACCAGGCTGCTCTTGCTAATGCAGTTAATTCAGCCTCTTGGGCACTCACTGAGGGTTGTAGAGGTTCTGCTTCAAGTACCTTTAAATTTCTCATCTCTGCATAGCCCGTGTCTCATTTTCCATTCACACAGTACAAAGATCCATCGGTGAAAAGGTTTAGATCTGAGTTCTCTAGAGGTTGATCCTGCAGATCTTCCCATAGGCAGCTGAAGTGAAAGACTACCTTAGCACAATCATGACGCTGCTCACCATTGGAGGGAGCAGGCATTAAAGTTGCTGGATACAAAACATTACATATTTTTAAAGTAGTATTATCTGCATTTAAAATTGTTAATTCGTAACTATGTGCTCTTTGTGGGGACAATGTTTGTATAGCATGCTACTTAAAAATCAGTTCAATTCATGTGGGATATACATGGTTGTTGGGGGACCCAGGATTAACGGTCTGCTTCTTTCTGTGGTAGTTGCTGTTGCTGCTATCACTTTAACACAGGAATTATTCCCTGCTGCTACAGGATCCAGTTGAGTTGAGTACTAAGCCACAGGGCAGCTGTGTGGACCTAGCTTTTGAGTAAGAACTCCGCTGGCTACTCCTTTGTTCTCATGCACAAATAGTTCAAAGGGTTTGGAGTAATCCAGCCATACCAATGCCGGAGCAGCAGCTAAAGCTCCTTTTATAGCTTGGAAAGCCTTTTATTTCTCTGGACCCCAAGGTATAGGTTCCAATTCCTCTGCTTTGGTAGCTTCTGTCAATGCCTTACTTAACTCCTGTAGTTCCAGTATCCAGGATCTGCAGTATCCTACTGAGCCTAAAAATCTTCACAGTTATTTTCTTCATTACCCATTGATGTATTTCTACAATAGCCTGGACCCATTCTGGGTCTACTAATCTTTGTCCCTGTTTTAATTTGAATCCTAAATATTTTACTTCCTGCTGACACAGCTGAAGCTTAGAAAGAGATGCATGGTGACCTTTTTCCACTAAAGCAATACATAGACAAATAGTATCTTTCAAGCAATCTTCATATGTCTTACTGGCAAGTAACAAATCATCTACATATTATACAAGTATAGAACCTCCAGGTAATATAATATCTTTCAAAGTTTCTCCTTGCCACCCTGGCATGTGATCATTAAAATTCTTCTGGGTGTCAGAGGTGGTTTGGTCCACAAACATACTTGCTGCTTAAAATTCTGGAAAGCCATTCCTCCATACGTCAACAAAGCCTGTAGCAGCCTTCCCCAGTAGTCACTGGGGTGTTCCCCTGGCTCTGTCTACATCCCTATACTTCAGTTCAATTTATTCATATCTACTTTCAAGCTCTAATCACATTTGTCAGATTTCTAACACCCTCCTTTCACCACCACCCCATTTGGCAATTATCTCTATGTGCTAAACAAGACTATTCAGAGAGAAGAATACAGTTAATCAATTTTTTTCTATAACAGATGCTACCATCATCACTGATGGGCTCAGCTTTGGGCAGCAGCAGGCCCATCTTAGAGCCGGCTGGCATTGGCTTTATTGAACATAGGGGCAGCTTCTGCTGTCTTCTCACAGAAACCACCCTTGCAGTGCCCCTGCCACCAAAACCTTGCCATGTAAACCCAATTCTGGTCAACCATCCTAATTCATAAGTTTATTATAATGTCTTTTTTTCTGATTGAGATGTAAAGTAAGTCTCCAGATTCTATATACAGGGGAAAGAACCATCTAATAGCTTTACTTTCCAAACCACAAAGTTTTCTGGATTTTATATTCAGAAATGGTGTCCTGCTACTAAATTTGCTTAGGCAGTTACGACAACACCAAACAGTGCCATATGTCAATGCCTGAAGTTAGGCATAAACATCCACATTCAAAATACCTGGCTGACTTAAAAAAATCCCGTTAAGGTGACAATTCAAAACAGTTTAAATACTCTGAAAATCAATCTATATTTTAAATATCTAAATATTAAGACAGGTTTGAAAATATTGACATAGTAAGGATTACAAAGCAGGATATCCTTTTTTGCTAAGCTGTACTTTAATTAGTTGTTCAGAAATAAGCTTCCTGGAAAAAGTTCTAGGTACACTGAGAGATTATAAATATAGATACCAAAACAAGTGTGCTCTTTGAGCAAACACACGGTATTTAGTCATGTAAAGCACAACTGAAAATGAAAAAGCTTTCTGAACTGCAGTCACGTGCTTTTCACCAGCCTCACTGAAGTCCTAATACTGAAATCTAGACAATACTGCTTATATGATGCTGAAATTGTTCTAAAGTCTTCAGAAATTAAGTTTTTAAAAGGGATGACCATGCAGAAAACCCTCACCAATATTGTTACTGCTTTGTCTGAACAGATGCTAGCATAGTAAAAATGTTTCTTCCTGCAGTTTCAGGAGCAATCAAATTCATCCAAACAGACAAATCATGAGCAAGAAGGGAAGACACACTAGTGGTCCAGATGAGTCCCAAATCAAATGGGGAATCATAGTCCTGAGGAAAAGCCCAAAGAGTTGCTGCAAGAGGGTAAAGCCTTCCCCCTTCCATTGGAAAGCCACTTCCCAGGGCTGTGGAAAGCAGATGTGAGAGGTTTTACACCATTCAGGGTAGACATTTGAATCTTGGTAACACTTCCTGTCATTTGTCAGGAATCATATACCAGACGGTGCATCTCTTCTGCTGGAGTACTTTTTGTTCTGAATAAGAAATTAACTATTAATGTAATTAATGTACAAGAGAAGAATGACTGAAGAGCAGATTCTGCTCAGTTAAGTGGAAGTATCTTTTGGGGGAATCCAGAGTATGGATTCATCCCATGCAGCTTACCACCAAGGATCTAGCTTAGAAGCACAATCTCTGTAAAGGAAAGTAATTTTCACCATTAGCAATAAAAGAACAAAAGTATAAAAGTTCTGTGCCTAAACCAAAGTGGGACTAACATGGGCTTAAGGTAAATGTAAAATCATTCTTGGCTTCCTTCTTCCCCAGTGGGGGAAATCCGCACCTCTGGAGTCTGATTCAACCTGTCTGAGGCCTGAATTGTTCTCTGGAAGTGTTTGTCTTTCTCTTCCAAAAGCATAGGGAGAATCGTGTGACTTAAAATTAAAGACTTTATTTAAGCTTCTGTAGCTTGTAGTTATACTGAGCCTGACTTACCTATCTGATGACACAGCAAATTGAAATTTCTGCTCTGAATCACACAAGGCAGGAACATGAACTTGATCAGGTGATCCTGGTTCAGGAAATGGCCTTGAGTATTCTAGAGCTTTTATAAGATTTCAATGAAAAAAAAAAAAAAAAAAAGTCTGTCCTGAATCACAGTCTTACAGATTTACTTAGGTTGGAAGAGACCTCTGGAGGTCTCTTATCCACCCCCCAGCTCAAATCAAGCCCAGATATAGCAGGCTGCTCAGCACCATGCCTGGTCAGGTTTTGAATATCTCCAAAGATACTAGCAACCTGCTCCTGTGTTTGACCACCCAAAGGATGAATTTTTTCTCCTGCTACCTAACTGTAACTTCCTTTGTTCCAACTTGTGTCCATTGTGCCTTGTCCTATCAGCACACACCATTGAGAAGACTCTAGATCCATCTTTTCTATCCTGTAGCTCTCTAGCCTAGTAAATAAAGTATTGCTGTTGTTAGTATCAGGCCACAGGCTTTGTACTGGGTTTCCAAGGTTTCAGGACTAAGGTTTTCCAGCTTTATTTTTGTCTTAACTTGGCTTGACAGGATTGGAGCTTTGATTTTATTTGGTTTAGTTTCAACATCAGTTTTTCTTCCAACCAGATGGCTATACCTAGTTTGTCTTACTTTTGCTTATCTTTGTATGGTACAACAACAGTTTTTGAATAGATAGTATTAACAAGCAGTCATTCATTGTAGAATGAAACATTTACAATGACAGTGAGGATAGAGAGCAACATGTGCTTGCAGCCCAGAAAGCCAATTGTATCCTGGGCTTCATAAAAATAAACGTGGCCAGCAGGTCGAGGGAGGTGATTCTCCCTCTCTAGTCCACTCTTGTGAGACCCCACCTAGAGTACTGCATCCAGCTTTGGGGTCCCCAGTAGAAGAAAGGCATGAACCTGTTAGAATGGGTCCAGAGGAGGTCCACAAAAATGATCAGAGGTCTGGAAAACCTCTCCTATAAAGAAATGCTATCAGAGTTGGCGTTGTTCAGTCTGAAGAAGAAAAGGCTCCAGGGAGACCTTATTGCAGCCTTTCCATATATAAAAGGGGTTTACAAGAAAGCCTTTTTACCAGGGCTTGTAGTGACAGGACAAGGGGCAATGGTATTAAACCGAAAGATGGTAAGTTTAGAGTGGACACCAGGGAAGAAATTTTTTATGATGAGGGTGGTGAGACAGCAGAACAGGTTGCCCAGAGAAGTTGTGCATGGCCCATCCCTGGAAGTGTTTAGTGTCAGGATGGATGGGGCTTTGAGCAATGTGACAGTGAAAGCTGTCCCTGCCCACAGCAGATGGGTTGGACTAGATGGTCTTTAAATTTCCCTTCCAACCCAAATAATTTTATGCTTCTGTGATTCTATGATGGGATATAGAGAAGTACAGGTGAGAGGTAATTAAAAAAAGGCAAGGCCTGGCACTGGCGACACAAAGCCTATAAGCAGTTCACTACTGTTGACATAAAAAATGCAGGTGTGGAGCTTCAGAAAACTGGTTTTAAGGGTAACTAAGTGAACAAAGCATATATAGAAGGCATTGCATATAGTAAATGCAGGTGTAATGTGGAGATGCAAACTAATGAAAAAAGAGCAAGTTGCAAAAGTTTCTTAGCAGATATAAAAATGACTCCTAATGGATATTAAAGTGAGGAACAAGAAAGCGTCAACATGAACATCACACCCTTCACAGCACAGCACTTCAGATCCTGATCATTCCCTATAGCTCCCCCAAAATCCAGATGGAAACTGTCAATGTTAAGACACTGAGGGGCAGCAGCAGGGCAAGCAAAACGTCAAGGAAAGTGGTACACACTAGGAAGTCTATGCATAACAATGTTCACTATTATTTTATATTACTGATATATAAACTTTTTTCTGTAAAATAGTAATCTTTTCTTTATTTTCTTCTCCCTTAGGCATTAAACCTGGAGTAATAATAAACCTTTTAGTAGACTGTTTAGATTTCTGTTATACTAGTAACAATTTCTTGGCTTCACATATAAGGTGTGTCTCCCTTTTGCCCATGGCAGAATTTTGAAGCATAGCATTCTCTTCCATTAGGTAGTTGTAGATGACAGTAGGATTGACCCTGAGGTCTCCCTTTCTCCAAGATGAACAGATCCTCTGCCAGCCTCTCCTTTTATGTCATAGGCTCCAGTCCCTGACCAGCTTGGTGGCCTCTGCAGAACTTTTTCCAGTATGTTAGTGTTTTTCTTGTGCTGGGAAGCCCAAGAATGGATAAAATACTTCAGACGTGGGCTCTCACATGTGCTGAATGAAGGGGAATTATCACTTGTTAACAGCCCAGGATGTGGTTGGCCTCTTTCACTGCAAGGGCATAGGTCTGATTCGCGTCCAATTTGCTGTCCAGCAGGACCTCACCTTTTCATAGCCATTCAGTGGCAGCCCATACTGCTGCATGTGGTGCAGGTCTTTGCATTCACCTTTGCTGAACTGTATGAGGTTCCAGTCAGCCCATTCCTCCAACCTGCTGAGGTACCTCTGAACAGCAGCTCTGCCCATCAGGGTATCAATCACTCCCCACACACAACTTCATATCATCTGAGAAGTGGCTGGGAGTGCTCTCCATCCCATTATCAGATCGTTAATAAAAGTGTTAAACAGTATTTGCACAAGCTTTAGTCCCCAAGGGATACCAATAGCAATTACCTGTGAGCTGGGGTTTGTATCACTGATCACAACCAGTGTCAACATCTAAAATGTGGGTGTGAATCAGAATTATTGTGTAGCCAGACCTTAAAAATCCACATTATCCTTGCTGCCCTAATGAGATGTAAAATTCCAAAGCACACTCAAAAGGAAATTTATTTTTGCATAAAGTCAAAACTTTAACACAAGTCTATTAAATATCTTTTTCCTTAATACAGGCATTTTATATACATGTTCCCAGCCCAGTTCTATTTGGATTTGGAGTTTTTTAATTATTATGCCTTAAACATCAAAAGGGCCGTTAAATACTGAGATGTTAGCCTTCTCTTGACTATTCATTTGCTTGCAAAAAAAAAGGCCATGTTAAGTAGGCAGTCAAGAAAAAAAATAGCATGCATCTTGGCAGGTTTTTTTTAGAATAAAGTGCAGAGAAGAAAAAGATAATAAAAATCCATTTTAAAACAGGACTCCATATCAGACCATAAAGATCAAAACAATTCAGGTATGTACAGCAGTCAATGGGTCAGAAAGGATTCTGCACGGAGAAGGAACAATAGTTATAGGGTTAATGTAAAAGTCCCTCATTTGAGCGTCTTATTGATCCATGGCACAGCAGATTGCATATAACTGCAAAGACTGGCTCAAATTCCTAAGAGTTGTATTATGGACTGTGCAATGCAAGTGGTAGCTGATGGTATTAGCATGAGTTGGCCAGAAATGTATTGTTTGGTCATAATCAATAATGAAAACAAACAGCATAATAATATAAAGGAGAATCATATCCAGTAATGAACAAGACAACTCTTCAGATACATTCTTAAATAAAGCGATTCAGCTATTAACCTGAATACCAAGGCACAGTATTCACAATCCTATACATACATATGTTGTCAGTGTTTCTTCCAGGTAGCTTAGATATCATAATTATCACTGCTACAGCTTTCTGGCACCCAGCATCCCCCAGGGAACAATTAATACACTTGTGGCATTAATATATGCTAGTGTTGGAAATATGAAGTGTAAAGCAGGATGTTTGCTACCTTGGATGACATCCCATTTGGTCACCCTTTCTAGTAATGTTTTTGATAAAGCGCTGCTTGTGCAGAAGAATGGACTTTGGCCACACCGTTTTGGGGGTGAACTTGTCTGTTCTTCCTAAACAGAGACATAAATATGAGTGAGTACCACAGAACTGCTATACCTCTTTGTGTCAGACAAAAGAAGCACTATATAGCAATCTTCTTTACATACTCTGACTGTGCTGAACCTAATTGCTTGCTTTGTAAAAATACAATTCAGTAAGGTTTTGGGAACCTTTAACTGTTCACAGTGAATGGATTTGAAAAGCACAAAGTCTGAGTGCATTTATACGTACAGAACTCCAGAATAAATCCACTAAAATCAATGAAGTTTCTTAAAATTTGTATCTGAAATAAAGCTCTTAAGTAGAGAAATACTATGCATCTGTGAATTAAAAAAAGAAAAATCTTTCATCACATTAACTAGCAATAAAATTATCCTGTCTATCTACATGGTTGGTTAGTGCCAGTGTCTCTAGGCTGAGACATTCCATGAAACTTCATAGGAATTTTAAGAAACCCAAAACTAGCTTAAGGTTTTTTTCTTAGAGTCGGTGCTTATCCAGATACATTTCATGTTGTTGAAGGCCAATAAAACTCCCTCACTCTTTCTACTTCTTCAATGTTATGGGTTGTTTAAGTTTGAATAATTAGATTTTATCTATAAAAACTATTCAAAAATAACTTAAAGCATAAATAACTATGAAAACCCTTTGAATATTAAGATAAACTAAAGTAAGGATATAACATTCACAGGTAGGTGAATGCTTAAAAAACCTATGTGTTCTTTACACAGCCTTATGTTTACCAACTTTGAAATTTTATCTTAATATCAATAATGCCCCTTAAAAAGACACTTGTCAGGGAATTTTGCAGAGAGTATGTAAAAGGCATTTTGAATTTGAAACCATGACTATTCATGCCAACACTAATTCTAAAAGTTCAGTTCAGTTCATCAGCCCAGAGAAAGATATATCCATGTGGGTCCAATCAACATGGCTTACTTTTTTAATTTTACATATCAGCTACCTGAAGCAATGAACTAAACTGAGTGGTCCTGTGCTGTCCTTAGGCTGCAAGATGTTGAGAGCAGAAAGCATTACTCTAATTATTTCAACAAGAAAGAAATCATTGACACTTGTAACCTTCTACAGAGCTGAATAGAAGCAGAAATTAATAAGAGTACTGAGAGTAGCATAGTCAAGCCTTACCATATCAAAAAAATAGGATGAAGCCCTCCAGATCACCTACTCCGTGAGACTCAAAAGTACTGAAATTACTGTTAACTCATTTCAGGTTTGCCTATAAGAATGTCACACATCAAGAAGGAAATTAAAATGCGGACTGGGTTTTAACCGTTGAGACAAACATCTACTGGAGATGTTTTCTCACTGTATTTTTAGGGACTCAGTGGACATTCACTGTTCCCTTTGAAGCAGCCCATTATCATACATACAGAGTGCCAGTCAAAAATACTTCTGATGCTCCTTTGAAAGTGATTATAACATGTTGCTACATCATAGCCTTTCTGTTACATATGTAGTCTAGCAGATATGTTTGTAAGACAAGTAAGGTATCTCACAATGGATGCACATTTTTGGCAGCTGTTGATCGACTATGAAACTAGCAGGGAATATAATTAAGTGAAGAACTAGGATTCCACATACTGAAGAAGTCTTGGCGATTTAGAGTATGTCTTCAGAAAGTCATCATGTGCTGACTCACTGTGTATAGCAAGTAATAGCAGAAGGAATACTGTCAAAGTAAGCTCTAAAAATCAATTTGTATCTTCTTTATAGCAAAGTGCTTCTTTGTTGTTATAAAACACACAAAAACACAGAAAAGGACAAATAGGTCCATTCCTGAGTTATTCAAAACTACTGGGAACGAGAGCTGTGAAGAAAGAATTTGCGAGGGAGGCTGTTCCACTCTCACACTCATTAAATTTATAGTGTTACTGTCATTCACACCAAAGTAAGTATCAAGAGAGAGAGTGGTCCTTCAAATATACTAAAGCTAATTAAATAAGTACTTTTATGGCTATTTATCTTATTGCTTGTTTCAGCTTAAAATTTAGGCCTAGCACATTTGGTCAAATCATTTATTCAGTGAAGTGAAAATGAGATCACTGTATAGTCAAATAAAAACCAAATTGTACAAAACCATTTGTACAATTTGATACAACCATTTGTATCATGCTTATTTGGAACAATTTAATTTTAATGCCTTTTTTACATTTCATTACTGAGAATTTTTCAGTTAATTGATGTGACGTCCCCAACACTATTTCTTAACATATACTCCACAAGCGTGCTTCGGTCACCTTTAAAAGATATTGCCATGCCATTGGTGAATGTGCCCCTCATAATCTACTTCTGTGTAGCAAAACAGATAGAGATTGCATCCAGTTCTTATCCAAACAGGTGGCAAAATGTTGCAATCCTGATTGCAAGACCTTAGATTCTCAGCATGGGATTTACCTGACCAAATGTTGAGACTGGCAATTTGTATCTCAGCTAAGTCCCCCCAGGCTCCTTTATAGTCACTGGAGAGAAATCGTCACTTCTAGAGCAGGCGCATCCTAAAGCAGACATCTAAAATAGATGGGATGAATTGCCTCTAGAAGTGACTATTGCTTTCACTGACTATAAAGGGATCCCAAGTGACAAGTTCAGAAGTAGATACTTAATGTTAGGAGGTATGAATCCCAATATCCTTGTAAAGAAGAAATAAATTGAAGTCAATTGTGACATACAGACTGGTTTATTATCAGAATTTGTGTGCACTTGTAGGTAAATTAAGAAAAGGGAAGGGAAGGGAAGGGAAGGGAAGGGACAACAAACATTGGACTTGAAATTTTCGAAAAAAGGGATTAGTATGACAGTTTGAATCCTGGGAGAAAGAACTGAAATACTTTAAGTTTCTTTTGGAGACACTCACATATATGGATGTAACATATCTTTATCTTTATGAACAACCACATAGAGGCATACTTGTAAATATTATTTCTGCACACAAAATTTATTATTCTAGCTGTAGATTATCTAAATTCTGTTTAAGTTCCTTTCTCTAGTTTTCTTAGTGTGAACTAGCCCATATGAAATACTGTCTTTAGGCACTAAGGAAGAATATATATCTTAATCTGGAGTTAGAGGTGTGTATAGTTTGGGAACTGCAAATAGACTGCAGGGAATTTTAATAGGAAGAGCAATATTAGGAAAGCTAATGCTGAAATAATTTACGTGAGTCAGAAAGTTGATTAAAAAATAACTTTTTTCTTCTCATGAAAGGGAAAGAGGTAATAAAATTATGTGGGTTCAAGGGTTGTTAGATTTGGTAGTATTGTGCTTCAATATCTGAAGATACTGTAGTTATATGTGCAAAGAATGGCTAAAATTTTAGAAATTGCCTCCCACAGAATTTAGTTGCTGGAAATGAGCTGCTAATAGTAAGTAATTTAATGAAGTTGCCTGATGCCCAAAGAAACTAACTGCAGTTAAAACCTGGCTGAGCAGATTCACTTCAGAACAGATACCTCTCAAAGCAATGGTATTTAGGGAAACATACACGTGGATCGTACCTGTGTTACTGCCAAAAACGTATATCCAGACAGCATCACGATGGTCAATATTTACACAGGTACAGGTCTTCAAAGGCACATGCCTAGAAAAGATCTAACAGCGCTCATTGATTGATGCTCTGATCCCCAGTCCCTGAAGTGCTGCTTCTGGAAATGATATACAAATACTGTGGTCTCTGTTAGCTCAAAGTGCCTGCAGGTAGGCCAGGTATGGTATGTCGGGAATATACACAAGCACCAGCTGCTACTTGGTATCTATTCTTTAAACCATCTGGTTTTGGGCATACGCTACACAGCACTAAAATGTGGTTATTGCTTGATCAATTCTGCCATCTAATGGCTGGATTCGGACACCCCTTTCCACTACTGTTAAATGCTATTTTTTAACGGAATCAGACTTTCTGCTGTCTGGCAGATATTTCTATTCCATACCAGGTTCTGAAGCAGGGATTGTTGTGCTCCCATAAGAGATACAGCCATCCTGCAAAAGTATAATTTTTCCTGTGGCTTCTTTACTCCAGAAAGTGAAGCAGGTAGGTTCCCTGCCGTGCTGTGTGACTTGAGCTCTGAAGAGACACTGCTATGAGTTAAGACCACCTGGTAAGTAAAAATCCAAAAAACTTCAAAGACCCTCCAATGCCAAAACCCCAGGAGGAGAGTCCCTCTGGACCTAGCATGGCTTTGAAGGCAGACACCCCACCCCCTCTTAATCCTGGCCCCTTCCTTATTGGAAAGCTGAAGCAATACCTCCCACTGTGCCGCAGGCTGATTAAAAAAAATACACAGGGAAAAAAATGCAGTGATTATTTGTACTCATACAGAAACTACACGAAACGCACTTGATTATCCCAAGTTTTGTATTTTTTTATACATATATTTTTAGTCATACATTTGTCTCGCACCAAAATGTACTTTCATTTTAATTGCATTAAGCATCTTTGTTAATGGGCTGCTTGCAGTCAGAACATGATGTGCTGATGGATTAGCAGTAACAAAATATGGTCACGCTGCTGCAAATGCCATTCTCTTCTTCCTACACCCTCTTTTTTCACGATTGCATGCTTATGGGGAAAGATGTGCTTTAAACAGTGGAAATCAGTTTATGTATGAGATTTCCAGAGAATGAGACAAGTTAACACTTTTTTTTTAATTAGGAGATAAAACTCAATCCTCAATGAAATTTTACTTCTGCTTGGAGGATTCACCCCAAAAAAGAGAGCTTTCTATGTTTGTGTAGTTGGTTATAGTTGGTTTCATAGAATCTGTAAGATCAAAAGAAAAGAAGAAAAATCATTGGGAGAGCTTTTCTACTAAAATAAGCATTAGAATAGGGCTTTAATTGCCATACTATTTTTTTAATTATGTTTTCTAGCAGGCATTATTCCTCCCATGAAAGCTAAGAATTGTATAAACATTGTGAGGGGGCAAACTAGTGGGTAATGGGGTAATGTTTTTTCACCTTTATTCATATTTACTGACTTCTACTGTGGTAACATACTACTGATTAGAGAAGCAGGAGAATCTGGCCAAGGGACTATAGCATTTCATGTATCCTAATCTACTAGCTCAATATGGTTTCTCAAGTCAGAGGCCACTTAAAAGACCTGGAAGACCTGGAAATCTCCCACAAGAGCAATGCAAAGCATGTAAAAAGATAGACTCTCTAGTGTGGCCCCTAGAATGACAATGTGAGGGTGTCCAAAGAGCAAATGCACTGTCTGAGCCCACTGGACTTGGTGTCCACACCTGGAGGTGCAGTCAATCAAAAAGGATAAGCAGAAAGGGAGCAGCTATTTTTAAAATGTTGGTGACATCAGAACTGGTGGACATAGAAACTCAAAGAGGGTTGATAACACCTCAGTCTTTCTTGTGTAGCTCCTGAGACTGGTGAATCATACTTTTTACCAAAAAGTTACCTTCCTCTGTCTTGTGTTCCTCTGTGCAAAACAGGGTCCAAACATGTGGAGTTTCTTGACTTAGAAGGAAAAACCTACCTACCAAGAGGTGAGCTAAGGGAATACTGAGAAAAAGGACAGGTCTTTAGTGAAAAACAACCTAAAAAAATATCCTGATTTACTTCTCATATCAGACCACTTACCAGATACAACATTAGTTTGTTGAAAGAGTTAGTCTATCAGGATTTTTATGAATTCTACAACAAAAACAAGGTATCCAGTGTCAGCGACTGGCTCCCACCTTGTACTGCACTTTTCCATCCCTTCCATTTTGCTAACAGAGCTGATTTGTGCTGCACTTAGCAGCCGATCTAGCTATAAACTGGTTTAAAAAGAACAAGCCTCAATGAAGGGATCTTTTACTGTAGAATAGGTGAAATCACAATCTGCATGTGCTCTAGTAATTTATGATGTGGTATTATACCTTATTTCAATAGTGACCCATCTAGTCTAGTAGGCTAATAGTGATTTGCATCAACCTTTCCACCATCATCAGTCCACTACCTAATCTTGCAGTCCTACCCACAGCTGACATTTTACTTTCTTATCCAGGCTGGTAATCATTTCTTGTTATATAAGGGACATTCATGGAAGGTTTAAATTCAGTGTAGTCCCAGGTAATAATTGAAAACAGAAGAATATGTTACGTATATATTTTAATCTATGAGAATGGAATTTTCCAAAATGGTCTCTAGGTAGAACTAAAGTTTGTCCTTTTTTTATTTTTTTAAGCTGGAATTCCAGGGTTTTTTTCCAAAATAAAAATGCAGTCATTTTTTCATTTAGAAACATTGAGGGTTTTTTGTGGTATCAGTTCTGATTTTGACAAGATTGGAAAAGCTATCAGCTGAAATACTAAATAGATCATATGAAAATATAATATTACAGTGCATGATAGAATAGAAAAAACAGACTAAATTATAAAGCTGAAAGGAGTTCTCTTTATTAAAATGAAATATCTAACCAATGGCAAAGTAAAAGTTTTTTACACTATTGAAACAAAGTGAGAGGGGAAATAATTAATTTATTCTTTACCCTTTAGAAATGTCATCAAGAGACATTTTTTCTGTAGCATTTTGATTGCAGCAAAAACATATTTCCCAAAGAAAATTTACGGGATTTGGTTTGTTGTTCTGTTTTGGGTTTTTTTTCCCCACAATTCCCCTTTGAAGAACACACCCTTTCACCAATCCTGTTTGTTATCGTATCCATTATTTGGGAAGCATTCATATATAAGGATTCCACATGTAAGCTAAGGATCCTGTTGCATTGAGAACACACACACAGAAGTGGCCCCTAAGAATTCATTGCTTATCTGTTTTCCAGGTGGAAGGCATAAGAAAGGATGTAGAAGTCCAGAGCAGTAAAGATGAAGACCATATGGCACTTCAGTGGTGGAGTCAGAAGGAAGAGTCAATATATTGACAGGAGACGTGATTTTTCCTGCATGTATCACCCTTAGCCTGAGTGCAAACTGATTCTCTTACCCACGAGCCTCTGTTGATACTCCAGAGAAAAGCGCTGATTTTTTGCTTCAGTATGATAGATAAACTTTCAGTTTTCACACTGGTCTCATTGATTTTATAAACACTGTAGAGGTAAAGCCTGATGCTTGAACAGTCTAGGGCTCTTGACAGGCTTTACAATGTCCTACCTAGCTAATGCCTACTTTCTCAGTCAGCCCCCTGTATTTCTGTTTCTTCCCTTCAATTTATTATCCTCTTTGATGTTCTTTTAGTCTTTGTTGACCTCTTGAACACTCCCCTGAGGGCTGGTGACATCCTGTGATTCATCTTAGGACCTTATCATTACTTTCTGATGGCTCTGTAACCTTTTTAAATATCCCCTAACTGCTACTAGCTCAAGCATGTAGACTTTAAAACTCTCTTCTGCTCACCTCCTTTCCTTCTTCAGAGTTGTCTCCCTGCTTGTCTTTTACCTTCCCTCTGCCTGTTTATATACACATAGGAGAAGATGGCTATAAAGAGGTGGAGAGCCTGAGGGGATTGCTGATAAATTGGCTAGTATTTAGGAATCAAGGTTTTGGCAGGCAGAAGACCATGAGACAGGACAGGCAGGACAGCCAGTTGGAGAATGTAATTTATTTAAAAACAAACAAACAAACAAGTAGTTACATATATTACTACAAAAAAAAAAATCAAGATGGGGGAACAGGGAGGAAAAATAAAGCAATGAATTAAACCTCCTCACTGCTAACCCATGTCAAACCATAACATTTCAAACCAGATTAAAAAAATACAAGCTAAAACAGTACAAGATTAGTAACACTGTTGAACTGCTTTCTACAGGACAGCACAGACAGACCTTTGGCAAAGGCTGTTTATGTCTTCTCCCACAATTCCATAAAAGCCTTCCAAAAATCAACAGCCATTGGGCCACACTGGGCAATTGGCTTTCCTCTGCAGGATTTCAATTCATGTATAAAATAGAAACGGAGATCAAAACCAGAATAAACAAAAAAGCAGTCAGTTGAATACATGTCACAGAAAGAGTGATTCACTTCACTCGCAAGAGAGAAGCAACAATTTATTTTATTGATATAAGACAGTGAGTTAACAAAGTTCAATAGCAAATGCAACAGTGGTTTAACAAGATTCAATGGCAAGGTACACTCGATTATTTACTGCATAGAGGACAGGGTCAGACAAAACTGTTAGGAAGACCCTCCTGTTGAGTCATGAGGTTCAGAGAGGACCTCCTTGCGTTCTAAACGCCTTCTCAGAGAGGAGTCTAGGTGTGCCTGGATTTAGACTTAGTCCCAGACTTGATCAATGGTTTATGTCTAAAGGATTATATATACATAATCAGTCCTTTATATCACTTAGCTAAGATTACAAAGTTTCAGCACGCTTATTCCCACTTCACTTACCAAGTATCTGATGTGATAAGAATTCTCTCAACCTCGAGGAGTAACCCTGAGAGGCGTCCCTATCAAGGGGGGATCTGGTGCACAGCCCGCTGCCGTGCAGGAGAGCTCAATGGGCCCTGGGCTGTCCACTATTTATGGAGTAAGATGATTGACTTATAGTCATATTTGCATACCAGCAAGACGTCTGCGTCACTGGACCAGACAGCCCTTGGCTACTATGTGCCATCCGTCTCCCCAAAGTCCAACTTAAGCCGGATGCAGCCAACACAACCGCCACTGATGGTTATTTCTTAAGTGGGGCTGGGGGTCAAGGGGGGGAACACACAGCCACAATGCTTCCATATATGAAGAGACTGAAAAGAGCTATGCACAGAAAATAACTGACAACCAAGAAAGAAAAGACAAAACACAGAAAGGTAATTTGCACCTAATAAAACATGATCACAAGGAATCCCACTTCCACAAGGAAAAGTGAGTATCTTATGCTTAAGCCCCATCCTATGACATGACAGTTCTCCAGCAGTACATGCTGTGTAGTAATAAAGCAATCTTGCTCTTGAAATGTGTTTCTCTTTGTCTTGATACAGATCTGCATTTAGGGTAGGGGTTTTGTAAGAACCATAATGTAGTTTACCTAATATTGCCATCTAGTGGTATAAACATCAACTCTGAAATAATCCTCTTTGAAAGGAAGATACCGATCCATGATTTATACACTAATGTAAAAAAGAGTTGACCAAAACATAGTGTTAATAAGAACACACAGGAAAAGGGAGCTCAGTTTGCAGGACAATGCATGCCCCAAACATTCAGTTAATTGTGAGTGGAAGAACACAAGCCAGCAGAACACTGAAGTATTGAAAAAAGTCACAGACAGGGCATGCCAGTGCTACGAAAGTAAAATGCAAGACACAAACTAACAGCTTATAGCTGATTTAAACCAAGGAAAATAATAAACAGCCTACCAATTACAATATGTTCTATGACATCGCATGAAGCACCACCTCTGCTAATCATGCCACAGAACGCACAATGCTCTTCATGGTGAGGAAGCTCCATTAGAAACATCTGTCCCTCAGCACAATACCATGACAAATGGCTTAAGCAGGGAAAGCTTAAAAGCAACATAAATGTTCCTCAGATCTAGCTTAGGTGTCTAACAGTTAGTCTGACTTTATTGTCCTCCATTCCCTTTTCCGTCATCAAGGGAAAATAAATACTGCCACAGGTGATTTATCCTACCCTAAATCGGCAGCCAAGAAAAGTCTGAAGATACCTATTTGTCTTCAGTGACTGTGAAGGGAGCCTAAGGAGATCAGCTTATATTAACACCAACCTAAGCTGATCTCACTTCAGGCAGTCATGGGCCAACTCAGGAAAAGCTCAAGGGCAAAATTCACTGACATAGATTTCTAAAGTTAGTTGCCTAAATACACAAGCTGAATTCACAAGCACTGAACCACTACTTTGTTCTCGATAGTTAAAGCCTCTCCCTGGATGTTCTCATTTTCCAAAAAATCAAATGCGCTTTGTAATGTAACGATGACACCAAAACATGATGAAACCAAAAGGTAGTAAATTATTTACCTGTTAGGTAGTCATAGGGCATATGGGGCATGCTGTGGGGCTCCTTATGTAAATGATATCTGGTAGACAGGCAAACAAACTCTGACTTTCATATGCTTGATGTACACAGAAGTTTGGTCATCAGCAAGGAAGATTAAAAATTTGCTGGCCTTGAGTACAGACTCCTCAGCTAAAATGAACTGAACCACTGATAGCAAGTCCTTATTTCTCTTCACTGACTACAGAGAGAGTATGTGGCAAGTACACCAGATGTGGACACCTGGACATGTTTCCATTCAGTGCCACCTGGACATCCTTGAGTATTCTCATTTGCCCCCAGATTCTGCTCCAGAAGTACCAGGCTCTTTCAAAAACCCTGTTGGGACCCACAGGGTCCTGACAGTCCAACACAAATGTCTCAGATACTCTAGTGTATCCACAATGGTGCTAGGCAAATAAGTTTAGACAACTGGCTACGCTGGGAGTTTAAATACCTAGGTCATGTAATGCATTTAGGTTTAAAATTTACAGCTGGGATTCAGTTTGGGCTTTTCACACCTGAAGCTAGATGTCTAGGCAGATGTTTATGTGTGTGTTGATGTCTAGGCTCCGAATGTCACAAAAGGTGATCAGAGACCTGATTCAGTTGCAAACAGCATTTAGAGTCAACTTAGATGCCTGCTGGATCTAAGACAACCACATGGAGCTAGCAGAAGTGACCCAAGAGCAACTGAAGACCTGCTACCTTGTGAACAAGAAGCTGAAAGCCATCTAAGATTGCCCAGAGCAGCTCAGATGGTACTAGACTGTAATGAGAGCTGCTGAGTTCAGATTAAATAATTACATCTAATCTCTATCTTAGTCTCAAAGAGAATTATAGGATCACAGGATAAGTCAGGTAGAAAGGGACCTCAGGAGGTCTCTAGTCCAATCTCCTGCTTAAAGCAGGGGCAGCTATGAGGTTGCTCAGGGCTTTATCAAGTCAGATTTTGAAAACTTCCAAGAATGAAGACAGTACAGCCTCCCCAGGCTCTACTGCCTGACTGTCCTCATGGGACATAAGTTTCTCATTAAGTTTTCTCAAAAGTTTCTCTCGGTCTGAAACTCTCCTTTATCAACTTATGCCCATTGCCTCTCATCCTCCCACCAAATGCCTCTATAAAGAGCTTGGCTCTGGCTCTTATTGACCTCCACATAGGCATGGGGGGCTGCTGTTAGGTCCCCCTACACCCATCTCTTCCCCAGGCTGAACATGTCCTAGTTCCTCAGCTTCTCCTCACAGAACAAGTACTCCAGCCCCGACGATCCTGTAGACCTTCCCCTAACTTGCCCCAGTTTATAGATGTCTTTCCTGTACCAGGGGAGTCCATAACTGGCTGTGCTATTTTTGGTGCAGTCTAGTGAGTGTTAAGTAAAGTGGGGGATAATCCCTCCCCCAGACCTGCTGTCTGTGCTTCTGTTGATTCATCTCTGGATTCTGCTGGCTGTCTTTGCTGGCAGGGCACACCGGCGTGTTCAGCTCACTGCCCCCCAGAACTCTCAGGGCCTTTTCTGCAGACCTGCTCCCTAAATCATTGATGCCCAGCTTTTATTGCTGTCAGGAGTTCCCTCCAGCCTTAATCTGGTAGACATCTTAAGACCTTTGAGATCTCCAAGTGAATCTGAGAAATATGACATGGTCTACAGTAAATCTGCACTCTTCTGGAGTGGCAGGTAGAAGGGATACAAGAAGGCATCTCAAATGGCTCTAGATATTTGTGTTTGGGCCAGAAGCATCTAAAATCTGGAGCTGAATCCTCTCCCTGTCCAATTTTCAAGCACTTCATTGTGTCACTTCCTAAGCATTTACCAGTGAGAGTTAGACAAACACATTATGAAGAATAGGCTATGTTAAGCATGCAAAGGAATAGACAATACATTCATGTGGGGAGGGCTGTGAAAGAGAAATTTAAACGATGAACTATATAGAAGCATTAAATGATGCAATCATTAGCCACCAGAAAAAATCAGTGGTAGGATAATACACAGAGAGAACTTAGATTACAAAAAGAAGCATGATTAATGGTTATATTGGAAGACACAAAGAAGGAAGAATCTGAGGTTAGCTCAGAAAGGAAAAGGAAAAGAGTTGGAGGTGGCTTAAATAAGGGGAATGGGGAGAAGCTGTAATATTTAGACAGTTTCAGAATCTGTTGCTTAGCTTTAGGTTATGAGCCCATATGTACTATAGCATTTAAAATATCAGCTATTAAGGCTTGTTTAAAACTGATTATTAGACAGTGTTTTGTATTTCAGGTCTGTTTTCAATCAAAAGCTGTCAGACTTATTTTCAAACCATAATGTGATCCTAAAAGGTTTTTATCAGCCCTGTAAGGAAGTCTGTGGGTAGAAAAGGTGCTTGGCATACCACAGACTGCTTGGAATCTGGCAGAAGGTGGACAAGAAAATCCCTTATATATCCACTTCAAAAGTTCATGAGAGAAGATAAATGTTTGTAATAGTTCATGGCAGAGGTCCCTCCAGACCAGTATCCTGTCTCCAGCAACAGGTAAAAGAGTGGAAATATGGCAAAGACTTCAGGATGGAGCATCAATACATCCCCCAGAGTACTCAGCCACCTTCCAGAGTTCTGCAGCTTTGGACCTTCTTGAATCACAGGTATTTCATAGCCCCTTCTGGATTTCTCTTCCATGAAGAACAGGACGAAGAGGCATCAGCCTGATGTTAGAGCCGAACTTGTGATACAGAGCTCCAGCCACAAACCCAAATCCACTTACTTGTAAAATGACAACCCAGTGAAAGAATGAGTGCTCTGTAATCATAGAACTTGATAAAGATGGACAGGCACAACTTTTCACTATTCTGGTGCTTTTACACCTCTATATGACTTCCTAGTCTATAACAGTATGATGGATTCACCCAGAATCAGCACCTTGATTTTCCTGCCCTCTCAGATACTTTGGGAAATTTTTTTACTCAAAAATTTTGTAAAAATGTTGGTTAACTTTTATTGTATAGGTTTTAACAACTTTCTGAATCTTAAGAAGGATTTTATATGAAACAGTTTCTCTTGACTTAGAACTATATGCAAGCCACAGGTGGTATCACTTGAACCATGTCTCACTTCTATCTCTGTTCCCAAAGAGAAATGTTTTTTCCTGAGAAAGACAACTTTCAAAAATATTCAGAATAAACATTAAGGAAAATTCTGTGTTAACAGTTGCACATGATGGCCAAAGCACAACCTGGGATGAGGAATAGAGGAAGGTGTTGGGGTTTCAGGATTTGGATATGTGCTTTGAGGTTGTGGATTAGAAAAAGGCACTGGGCTAAGAATTACCATTAGGGTTGAGGGCTTTGGTAGCACTGAGGGATTGTGCTTGGACTTAGGGTAAGGTCCTAGCAAAGGTTATCTCAATCTCTGTTCCAGACACATCACCATCTCTTCAGTCCTCCTTACCTCCACAAAATCCCACCACTCTGTTGGCTGAGCTTCCTCCTGCCCAGCCTGTAGCTCATGGAAAATCAGCTGCTGAAACAGAGGGGCTCTCACAGTCAACAACCAAGCACTTGCTTTTTAGCCTGCATCTTCCTCTCCCATCCCATGACCTCCCTGCTCCCCTGAGCTCCATAAGGGGCTTTGTTAGGGCAGAGGGTTAGTGGTTGGATTTGGGTTTTTTTTTGTTTCACGAGGGGCTGCAGGGTTGATCTGTGTGGGAAGAGGTCATGGACTGCCCTGTGCCAGATACCGCTCATGCCAGCTCTGCAAACAAAATGCATGCACTGTGTGACAGAATCAGAAGAGTTTCTGGAGGCTCTGCAAAAAATATTAGGTGGTAAATGCTTAGATAAAGAGACAAGGAAAGATGCAATGATACTAGAGCAGAAGACACAAGGGACAATGCCTGAGGAGAAGAACAGTAGAGCAGGAGAAACGAAGAATTGTAGCCTGAGTAGGTGCTGGAGACAAAGAGCAGCCTGAGCAAGAGCTGGAGCCAAATCTCAGACTGGGCAGGGACAGAGAGGAGACTCAGGACAAGGTATGACTCTAAAAGGACTGCAAGTGATGGAGGAAACCATGTTGGAGCAGTTGAGTAAGAAACAAAGAGCAGCAAAAGAAAAGGAACTACTATGCACCAACCTCAAAGTCTTGTTTGGGTTTTTTTTTAATACCAGGATCAGTAATTCAAAGTTTTGTTAATTGGCAATAAATTACACTGATTGAAATTCCCTGGCACTTGCCTGTTTTTCTTGCCCATCACAATCCTCTCCCCAGGCTTTGACTCCACAAGCTCACAATCCCTACCCCTGTTTTGCCTCCTGGGTGCCTAACACATGGGAGCTAAGGTTAGGAAGGGGCTCTAGCACTTGAGGCTTAAGAGTGAGGGGGTGAAGGCCTTGAGTTAGGGTGGCTGAGGCTTCATTAGGATTTCTGCTTAGGGGTTTGCATTCAGACCAGGGCTGGGTATTGAGCTCACCTTTGAGGTTTAGGATTTAGCCTTTGGGATTAGGGAAAGGCTTCAGGTGAGATTTCTGGGTCTCCTTAATGTTCTTGGTAAGGGGATAGGCTATGGTCTAACTTTTTGCATTGTACTATGTGTTAGAAAAATGATCATTCTCAGTCAGTCTTATTTTGGATATCTTATTCAGAATAATTTTTTTATTTTTTATTTGTTTTCTAATGAAAGTTTATATTAAACCATGTTTTGGTTTGATCCTAATTTCATTTAGTATATTCATATTAGACGAATTTGTTTCTTTGTTTCTTTTGATGCTCTATCTATACTTTTCCTTGGAGTTAGTGAATTATTGAAAAGGTCTACTATATCATAACTGAAAGCAGGAGTCAAGACATACTGCCTGTGAAGCGAACTAAAACCTGATATGGCAAACAGAGCAAGGGATCTGGCACAGAAATTGCACTTCTTGCTTGTTACCAGCAAAGGGAGCTGTTAAGCCCTCCAAACTGCTACATCCCAATTTCTAAAGGTAAAAGGGAACTTCATCTTGAGTACTATCACTACAACGAATATGTCTAATTAAATTCTTTATTGCCTCAGCTTCTTCTGTTGTTTATACATAAAATATCGGGGGGTTGCCTTCTTTCTTTGTTTTGTTTCCATAAAAAATTATCAGGCAATTCTTTGCACACATCATTGATAAAGGCTGCACCCCCTTTCACAAGAACTCACAGCCTCCTTGTGGAAATTACCTAACTTTCAATCACATAATAGCAATAACTGCATAAAAGGAAGCTTAAGAACTTCTTGATGTTATCACATTCTGACCAGGTGTCTGTCATCGTCCTTTTGTGAGACATTTGTGTTGTGACTGATTGATAAACTGATCTTTCGCTCTGCAGTAATAACATCTTATTCGGGCTGCCTTTTATCTCCCTGAGGTAGTGATGAAATTATTCTGCTTTCAAAAGATAACTACAAAGCCCACACTAGCTGCATGAAGGTTAGAGCTGATAGATCACAAAATGTTCTTTTTGGTCTTTCATCAACTCCCTGTACACTTAAACATCGTAAAGAGCACAAAGTTCCCTTTAACCTCTCAAAGAAAATCCAAAGGACAGGAAAATAGAAGTGGGTGGCTATAAAAAGTAAAGGTGTTACTTTCCTCTGTTCACTCATCACTTCAACTTGAACCGTCTGTCTTACCATTGCCAAGATTAAGGAAAAATAAACTTTGCTGTGTAATGCTATCTGCTGGCAGGTATTAATAATGTTCCAGATGACCTAGCATTTACTCAGCATATGTTCTAAGTGTAACTGAGCATTATAAAAATACACTGAAAATCTTTGTTCATTCTGTGAAATAGCTATGATAAAGGGACTACATTTGTATGCCAGAAACAAAAATGCCAGAGATTGCTTCAAGAGGTGGGACCATTCAGCTAAAACTAGGGTGAGGAAAGATTGGTGGTACTGCACCATGTAACTTCACTCTCAGCTCCTGGCATAAGTGCAAAACAGATCATTTATAAGGACCCTACTTCCAGAAAAATCTATATAGGATTTTTCTTCTTACTGGTAGGATCTGCTGTTAAAAGAATGATTACACACCATAACAGAAACACTTGGAGTCATGACTGAAAGAGTGTATGCTGCTATTAGACTGAATCTAGTTAGCCTAACTCAGAATTTATCACATTCTTCTCCTTCAGTTCATTACTAGACTGTTCTCTCTTCTTTCAGCTGCAGCAACCTGGGCTTCTGAGTTTTATATGGTTTATGGTTGGACTTGGTAATCTTAAGGGTCTTTTTCAACATAAATGATTCTATGATTCTATGATTCTATGAATGTTGCTTTTAATTGTGCCTTTCTCACCCTTTCTTAATTGTTTCTCTTTTCTTACATGTTTATACTCCTATACAACCTGCCTACACATCTCAATATGCCTATAACAATATAAATGTGGAAAGAGCATACATGAATTTAGAAAGACCACAACTAACCTACTTGTGTCTTGTTTCAGTCATAACTGCAGTGAAGAGAGAAAAGGCATGGTCTGCTTTCTGCATGGCAATGCCTCAGTTAGTCCATGGCTACTCTTCTTGAAAAAACATGTCCTTACTCATGTCACAAATGCTTCAAGAATGCTTTATTTTCCTTTCCCAAGTTGCTAGATATATGCACCTCTTCTATTTCTCACAATACTTCATCAAGAGAAAAGACACAGTGTGACTCTGGGGCACCACAATCTGAGAAAAACAGGAACCTGGACATTATGAAGCCAGAACAGCAGTGGTTGGCCGTACAATTTTCCAAAAACCAAACATCCTTTCAATCACAAAATGATCTAGGGGTTAGTGGCTTCTGTTGATATGAAAATCTGTAAGAGGAAGAAACAGCCCTTTTGAAGAGATAGAAGTCTTTGAGAAAGGTCCCCCACCCTAAACAAGCAGATACGGGTTTTATCAGCTTTCCAGAAAATCTCTGCATTTATAAATTAGCCAAGTAAGAATTATATTCACAAATGTGATGGTTTCTGAGCTCCACTAGAGCAGTAATAATAAAGCACAAAGCATTACACAAACCACCTTTGATTATCAATTCTGAACTACATATGTATCATTGAAATCAAGTGGATACATTTCATCTTCAGTGGAGGTGCACTTCAAAAGCATCTGATAACTCTTTGGATTCATTTAAATCAACTGAATCAAACGAAGACAAAGTTGTCTTCAGTAGAAACAGATTTTTATGCATAGAGCTGAAGGGAAATTTTTAGGTTCTGTCTTTTCTTCCCTCACACGAGGAAAAAATTAAAGCAGCAAAGGCAATATACTACAATGAAATATGACAGGTTGTTACTTAACTATGCCCAAGAATGTGATGATACCTCTATTCTTACTATCCAATTTAAGTAAACAGACATATTCAGAGAATGGGGTACTATGGATCATGAATAAAATTATATAAAACTCACTTCTGTGACTTCCTAGGCTGTGGAAAAATCTGTCCAGTGAATTCATGAGGGAATTTGAAACATTAAAAAGGATCATGAAAAATAGTGATGGGAACATGAGGGTGAAAGATATTCCTAGATTGTAAAGTCTTTTCCTCTCCTACCATGGAAAGCAAGATTGTTATTTATTTTCTGTAAATGCAGCACCTTCTATCTTCAAGCCACTTGGGTTTCCTATTTCTATCTTTTTTGACAAATAATCTCTTCCCTGCTTGGAGGAAAATCTTCTAATTTCTGGTCCTAGTTTACTCACTGACAGTTTATATTCATATATTGAACTTCAATTCCAGGTGTGTAAATATTTCTTCCCTCCACCTCACATTTACTACCAGAAATATTAGCTCCTCTCAGCTCTCATTTTATTAAGCAGAAAGAACCATGTCTTGCTGGTCTCCCTCTGCCTGACAGGCTCTCTGTCTTACATTGTGAACCTACCCAGTATATTTGCACCACTTCTGGCTTGATTTAATTTTTCTTGATTACAGGTGACCCAAATGATATGCAATATTTCAGTCACTGACAACAATTTAAAGTAGTGTTACCTCCTCTATGTCCCCCATTTAGGCATTGAAGTGCTTAATAGAGCTGGCAGGGTAATCCAGGTTCCCCAAGGCTGGCAGCATGGTTTGGAAGACTTAGATGAGGCATATAGTCTCTGTAAACAATTACAAAAGAAAAATTATTTTGAAAGCCTAAGTGAAATGTCTGTGTCTCTCACTGTCAGCAGTGTGGTAGCCTGGTGACAGCAGAGACCTCCCATGCATTAAGAGCCCACAAAGTCTCTGAGTGCTCTGGTTTCTTTTTAGATACTACAAATTTTTCACCTTTTACTGAATTTTTCTGTGAGAGGAATACGCATGGATTTTCCTGGAGTAGTGGGTCCAGTTTAGGGCTCCCCAGTACAAGAGAGACATGGAAATACTGGAGAGAGTCCAACCAAAGGCCCCCAAGGTGACGGATTGGACCATCTTTCCTATGAGGACAGGGTGAGAGAGCTGGGACTGTTCAGCCTGGAGGAGAAAAGACTCAGGGGGATCTCATCAATGTATATAATTATCTGAAGGAAAGGTGGAAAGAGGACAGAGCCAGCCTCTTTTCAGTGGTTCCCAGTGACAGAAACAGGGGCAATGGGCACAAATTGAAACACCGGAGAGTCTGGCTGAACATGAGGAAACACGTTTTTTTACTCTGAGGGTGACTGAGTACTGGCACAGGTTGCCCACAGAGGTTTGTGGAGTACCCAGTCCTTGGAGATATTCATGGTCCTGGGCAGCCAGTTCTAAGTGGCAGGGGGCTTGGACCAGATGACCTCCAGAAATCCTTTCCAACCTCAGCCATTCTGTGATTCTGCGTCCAAGGGAGGCCAAACCACCTGTTTGCACAGTAGCCCAGGTGCTGGAATTCAGTCCCAAAAATGAGATGAGTGTTCCAGGTCAGCACAGGAGTCCCACTGTAGCCTATTTGCAAAACTGCCATTACCACCAAGCTACAGTGTTTTGTCTTTTTGTGTGAACCACTTCTCTGAGAACATTTCTAGAAGTAGCAAGTCTGTGGAGGTACTATTTTTCCTAAAATATCAGCATATTTGATCAATGGCATCATTGTTGTTTTCTGTACAGGCATGTGTCTTTCCTTCTTTCCAGAACTTTAGGTAACAGTTTTCTGTTCCTATTCGTATAAAGAAATGGAAATGTTTTCAGTTTATTATTTGCTTTTTCATTTGTTTGTTTGTTTTCACTGGAACCCACTTCTCATTGTTTATTCTGTTGAAAAGCACCTTCCCCCTTCATTTTGTTTAGAAATGCATTACCTTTTTCATGAACTCTGGTGAGTATCAGTTTTCATGTTTTGAAATGAGCAATCCTTTGTGGGTGCTACAAGACCTCAAAGAAGAGAACTGGGCCAATATTTTTCCCCAGAGCTACACCAGTTTACACCAGCTGAATCCTCCAGCCTCAGGCATTTTAATGCAGTACTTTCATACTATTTGAAGCATACATATTTTAGTTAAATAAAAGCAACAGCTTTAGGCACCAACCAGCAATAGATCTGAATTTTTTCCTCTGTCTTGTCCTAGATGTCTGACAAAAAAACCCCTAGGAATGATGTTTCAATCTGATGTTAAGAGTCAGTTTCCTCATAATTTTTCATATCAATCAGCCTAGATTTGGTAGCAGGAGGATGTGAGAAATTATTTTTATGTTTCTTGGGCACTGGGACTTAAAGTAACACCATTAGTTATTACATTTCTCCTCCACCTGGATACCTTTCTTCCTTTTAGAAAAGGGAACTGCTTGCTTAATAGTGTGTAGAGAAGGAACTGAGCAATGAAGCTAGGTTTCTAGATCCGAGATAAACCAAACCAAACCAAACCAAACCAAACCTGATCTAGTTAACGGTGTCCCTGCTCACTGCAGGGGGGTTGGACTAGATGACCTCTAGGGGTCCCTTCCAACCTGAAACCTTCTATGATTCTATGATTCTATGAAAACTGGTGGTGGAAATAATAATTTAACAAACAACCATAACAAAAGAAACAACTGAACACAAAACATCCAGGTTGCTCTGAAATTCAGCCAGGCCTGTTCTTTTTATCTCCCACATTTACAGCAATTGGAATGCTCATTCCTGAATTTAACATTGAGATAAATATCAGTGACACCACACATTGCATATTCACAAGTTCTTTACAATGGCTTTTGCAATCAGAGATGGATTTCAGAGCACTTCGGGGCAAGTACAGAGACTACGCTTATCCTTTAGAAATATTGTTATAGTTAGAATTTCCAGGATTCAAGTAAGCTGGAATTTTAGTCTTTGATGTACTCTAAACTTCCCACCCTGCTTCCTCTAAAGGCATATTAGAGAAGACAGAGAGCATTTTCATTGTCAGGCATTTCCTTCAGAAATCCAGTAGATTAGCCATATAGGGGAAGTTGTGTATACAGCCATTTTTGCTATGAAAATGCTGCATTGATAAAAAGCGTAATTTTGATTCACTGTTTTAGTGATAACAAAGAAATCTGGTTAAAGTAACTCCCTGCCTGCTATCATGTTGGACCATGTTGACTTCCCAACAGGGCATGTTCCCATCCCTGAAGAAATCAAGGAACAAGAGCAACGCGGTCAGATGGATCATTCTCTAATCTCTCTAATTTTATGGATTAGATCTCCTCGAACTACAGTGTAAACCTAGACTATTATCTTGCCTCTAGACCCTGCAGCATTCTTATTTATAGTGTGGCAAGATTAATGTCACCTGCAGATCTCCAATGGATTACTTCAGCTTTATCAATACCTTTTCATTGCAAAGAGCTGCATTAAAATAAAGCCTAAATAGGAAGTAGAGAAGCAGATATCAGATCTTTAACATTACTGCTACCCAGATTATAGAAGAACTAAACTATTTCAAGGGTAAGGAATATGGCAAGAAAATTTTAAATAGATGTGAAAATGATTCACAACTCAGTTACATCCTAAGACTCATGGAGCACAAGTCTTATGAGGAGCATCTGAGGGAACTGGGGTTGTTTAGTCCGGAGAAAAGGAGGCTGAGGGGAGACCTTATCGCCCTCTACAACTACCTGAAAGGAGGATGTAGTGAGGTGCGAGTCGGCCTCTTCTCCCTGGTAACGGGTGATAGGATGAGCGGAAATGGTCTGAAGTTGCACCAGGGCAGGTTTAGTTTGGACATTAGGAAAAATCTTTTCAATGAAAGGGTTGTCAAGCATTGGAACGGGCTTCCCAGGGAAGTGGTTGAGTCCCCATCCCTGGAGGTATTTAAAAGACAGGTAGATGAGGTGCTTAGGGGCATGGTTTAGTGGTGGGATGGCAGGGTTAGGTTAATGGTTGGACTTGGTGATCTTAAATGTCTTTTCCAACCTAAACAATTCTATGATTCTAAGATACTGCCTAAACACGTGTTTCAAGGCACTTGAGAAGTGTATTGCTTATAAAATTCATGTAATATTGTTCCAAGGAGGAAAATTAAGTCTACTACTGACAATAAAAAATACAGTAATTCCAGTAAGAAAAAACCATGTTTTTTAAATAACTGCCTGAAATTATTTTCAAACTTTTAAAGTCTTTACAATTAGTGTTTACAGTCTTTTTCTGTAATCAGAAAACATGGTGAGAATGTCCTTGCTTCAGAAAATCAGTAGACAAGTGATCTGACCACATTAAAAATGTGTGGATCAAGTATTGGGAACAATCATATTTTTTTAATTTTATCAAAGTAGAAACACTCATAAATGAGGAAAGATTTTACCATTTTGGCAATGTTTTTCCCCATTTCTGATTGAGAAATCCAATGAAGTATAATTGCATTTTTCGTATATCATGCCAGTTTATATCTGATTTGCCAGTCAGAGAAAGTTTTGGCCGTGGTTTGCAGTCCAGGAAACTCCAACAAAAGATTGCAGAAAACAGACTAATATCGTTTCATGGGATATAAAATATGGAACACTTTGTAAAATCCACTTGAGATACAATAGATGACTCAGGTTTAGGGTAAGTGGCAGCAAAGATAAGATAAAGTAATGGATGGTAGAGCATTGTTCAGAATAATGACTTGAGCAGTTACAGGAAGAGTCTTCCCAAAATACATAGCACAGGGTCCAGGGTGTTCATGCTCTTATCAGCTGAAACTCAGACCTAACTCCCAGGTTGTACATTTGTATTAACTTTCAAGAACGCCATCACTGTTCATATAACCTGTAAAGTATGCAACTTTAGTATGAAGTATCTGGGCTCTGTTGCAAGCTTCGTGTAGGACCTTGGGCACGTTGCCCAAAAGTCTGCTCTCAAGTTCCTGACTGGCAAAATGAGGATTGTCATTTCTCTGTGTCAAGCAGCTGCACTGAGGATAAATGTGCTTCTCTGAGAACATGTGCATTGTTTGGTGCTCAGGGTATGGTCAAGAAAGTTCATTTAGTCATCTCCAGTTTAAACTTCATCCAGTATAAAAACAAGGGATCAGGACTGTGGAGGATTAGCCAGGGAAGGGTGTTAGGCACTCCCTGCACAGACAATGGGGGTAGCTAACAACATGTATAGGTCCAGTGGGGAGCTTGGCTTGCTTGTAAGAAAATCTTAGCAAGTAGCTAATCTCTTGAGCAGGCTGCATGAAACACTGTTGGGTTCCCCAAATATTTCTGTCAGTCAAAAATTCCCTTCAGAGCATCGGCACCTGAGTGAACAGGTTATATACTTTGAAAGTACACCTGTCGGTTGCAGTAGTACCCACATTTGTACAATAGCACTCATCCGGGGGACAGTTTCAGGAAGATTACAGTCTGCAGTGGCTTAGATTAAAAGTTGATCTATCCCACTTGACAGTGGCCAACACAAGCTCCTGCCCAGATACTTTCACAGTGAACAGCAATTTCTGACTCATGATTTTTAAGCCAGAGGTTGTTGCCCTTGATGTACTTTTAGTCATCCAGGCAATCACAAGATAAGGGAAGACACCAGGAGAAAATCACTGTTTTGTATTTGCAATTTTTCAAAATTTTGAAAGAAACAGAAACATCTAGAAGATTTCACAGTACAAGTAGATGCAGGTCCTAGTAAAGTAATCTCTGTGTAGACACTCAAAATGAAAGATAAACCATCTCCAAACAATTTACAGCTGAATCAAGATACTGGAAGTACACAAGATATTGAATAATTTTTTTCTGTATGTGTTAATTTTAACATTTGCTTCATTTTCCTTGAGCATCCTGCTATACAGAAAGTTGGTAACACAGCCAGTTACTGCTGAGCTGAAATTTTTCTTAGATTATTTGGGACAATAGCAGCATGGGATAAACTGCACAGTTTTACTCAGCTGCTTCTCACATATATAATTATCCAGATTTCAAACATAGCCATTTTAGTATCATAGCTCTGAAAAAATGTGAATATGTCTGTTCTGAAAAAAAAAAAAACAACCCCTTAATAAAAGGCATCTCTGTCACTTCCTTAGAATGCTGCAATTCTCAGCATTACAAGAGGGCTGATAAAAAAGAAGATCCAGTAGTCATTAATTTTTCATTAACAACAAAATCTCTGTGCTTATTCTTCACAAGCTTCTCAGGAATCCCCAGCAATGCATAGTACATGGAATGTATGCTATTTCCACACAAAGCAAACAACAATAAGTTTCTGGTTTGGGCCACTCAGTAATTAGATGATAGCTACAGGCAACTGTAGCTAAACTTAATCTAAGAAAAGATATATAGATAAAATATCTCTTTCAGGTTCCTTCAGTGTAGCTGTATATAAAAATGAAAATAACTTTATTTTTAAAGAAAAATGCATTAACCAGAAAGTAGATAAAATTATGCTGTGCCATTCTTACTCAGAAGCTGATAGTGATTGCAGTAGCTACAGAAGTTTAACTCAGTATGATAAATAAATCAGGATGAAGTAAGTATATGAAGTTACTTGCTTTTTTTATTTTTTATATACTAAAATAAAGTTTTTTACTTTGCAAGGGAATGCAAGATTAATCCAAATTCTGGAATGTGATACATCCTTTAAGCTTTGAAAAAAGATTTGCTAAGGATACAGAGCAGTACGTAGATACATATTATACACATTTAGCTTTGTCTGTGCTGCTTGCAAATACTGCATAAGGCTGCACGAATACTATATTAAAGGTGAAAGCTGCACGAACAAGTTTCCTATTAACATAGCATTCCTGCACATATTATTTTTAAACATGGGGATGCTATCACCAGGCTGAGTATAGGACGGATTCCCACACACAGTCATCCTGACCCATTTGAGATCTTACATGGCCCTCAGCTGCCACTACAGAAAGGCACGTGTTCCCAAAGCTGCACATCATATCTGCCAGCCCCGTGGTGATATCCCTAGCACCTTAGGAGATTTCAAGCAGCTCTCGATGACTGTGTCTTGGCAAGCAAACCAAGCTGTAAGTGTTAGATGTCTACATCTCAAGACTAAGCTTCCCTCAACTATAGCCCACAGAAACAATCCAGTGGGCAGCCCAACTGATTTTGTGTAGCACAAGATAAAGCTTGAGGATGTATTTTTCTCTTCATAAGACTCAAAAGACCAGCTTCAACTTAGAATATAACTTCCTTGAACCACATTTAGGGCAGACACTCAAATCTCCCCCATCACCCTAGTACTGCAATCTCACTCTTCTAATGTGAGTATAAGGCTTCTTAATGCTCTGACTAATGCTCTGACAAGGGTGCTCCTTTTGCAACTTGCAACCTCACACAGCAAGCAAAAGAGAAAAATAAAAACTACAAAAAGTTCTACTTCTAACGCTTCCATTCTAATTCATGGTGGCACACAGAGGAACTCTTAGGGTGAATGAAATCAGGGCGGTTGGTTGAGTCCCAGAGGAACAATTAACAAAATTAAGCAGTTCACTAAGAGACAGCTGCAACAATTTGCCTGCCAGAAGGTGTAGCCAGACTACCTTTGGTTGAGATGGCCAATAGATAACAATTCTCTATAACCAATTTTATTGATAAATTGGAACATGATAGAGATTGTTAACCCTTTAATAGTCCCACGTAACAGTGTAAATCTCATTACACGTTTATCTTCCTGTGATATTCCAGCAACTATAAAAATATTTTGTTAAACCACCGACTAACCAGTACCTAAACAGCACCATAGCTCCAAATTTTTTGCTTCACTTGGTGAGTGAGACAGCATAAAGCTAAATAGTGCAAGGACATCTTGCAACAATAATTCTCCCATCTAACAACAAAAAACCAGACAAGCTCTGTTAGAAAAGAAAGTCAAAAGGTGTCGAAATAAGGACTATGAAGAGAAAGAGAAGTCTTGCTGTGGGCTGCCCAATTAATTTTGCTCAGTAAACTGTGCAAAAACTGTTCTCCTGTCCAATTTAGCATTGTTCGGTTGTCAGATTAGATCAATTCTAATTAGAATTTGCTACTTTTCCTAAAATTGTTTGTGATCAGTCATGCTATAAATATTCCGGGAAGTCGAAGTTTTATTCAGGCTTTCACTTTATTCAGAAGTGAAAGTTGCTCTGCTTTATTGCTAGGCTTGAAGGCACATTCTGACAAAACAAGACCTTATCAACAATTTGTTATCCTTGTTCTACTTAACACCTCCCGGCCTGAAAGGTTAGAGTAACTTGTTGATTAGTGTCTTGTCTTTGAGAATAGTCCCAAAAGCATTTTTCAGACTTGTCTCCTTATAATCTAAGCCATTTAACTTGCATATTCTTTTAAATATGACATGGTAATAAGTCCTACAAATGTATTTAGGATACTTTTTCTGCACCACTTAAACACTGGTTTGTTTATGTTTGCCTTATGTATGATTGACAACATCATTAGTGTCCTTGTCAATATCTTATCAAAGCGATCAGCCTCAGAACAGCTCAATTCCCCCCAGAGATCCCATTAGAACATCTCCTTCACCCACGGTAAGAACATTCTTTATAAAAAAATATTGTCTCATGAATGAAACACCTTCCACTATGTCAAAGACAATATATTTCTCATTTCCCATTTCTATTATAGCAATTAACAAACCTTCAGATTAGTCAAGCTTCTAGAATCCAATTATTTTCTAATTAGGCCACTAGAATTACTTTTGAGTAGTCAGGGCATAACACTCCAGATATTACATTTCCTCAATTCCTTCACTGAAATGCATTCAGTATCCATGCAAAAATAATACTTCCAATTTATATATTCCTTAAAATGCTTTGCCATACTTGTCACCTCCTCTGAATTCATAGTTCTGCACAGCTAGAAGATATTCTAGGTCTGCTCATCCTCAGTGCTTAGAATAAAAGAACAGTGGCTCTGATATGACAATACTCATTCAATCACTTGGCAGGTTGGTATAGCAGAAATCTGATATAACATTAGCCCAAGGTAGGCAAAAACCTCTGAAGAGGAAGTAAGAAATTGAGCAGAGTCAATCAGGAAGGTGATCAAGAAGCAATCATGGAATCGTTTAGGTTGGGAAAGACCCTTAAGATCATCGAGTCCAACCATTAACCTAACACTGCCAAGTCCACCACTAAATCATGTCCCTAAACACCACATCTACATGTCTTTTAAATACCTCCAGGTGTGGTGACTCAACCACTTCCCTGGGAAGCCTGTTCCAATGCTTGACAAATCAGAAGGTCACAGGAGAAGAATAAGAAAAAACAGTAAGAAAAAATTAGAATATTTGGAGCTAAACAGGTACTTGGGCACCAAGCTCCATTTCTGTTTGGGCTCACTTGTGAGTAAAGGACAAAGTGAATTGCAAAGCCAGATATCTGTGAAAATCAGCTCAGACCAACAAGGAAAGATAGAGGCAGATTGTGCAGAGGATCTTGGTCTTAATCTCAGAAAATAACATCTTTCTAATTCACATAAACTATTCTCTGTGCCGGAGAACAGTAATGGTTTCTAATCTGGAGGAAAAAAAAATCAGTGTCTCATATGGAGGTTGTCTGCAGCCAGGAGCTGAACATACATCGCTTTTTAAAATAGCATAAAATCTTGAGACATGCATGTCAAGATGGAGTCATTGATCTTTGTTCACAAGTTCTAGGCAACAACAAATTTCTATGACTATATGACTCACAACTTCCCTGAACCATAATTACCTAGATAAATCTGATTTACAAGCTGTGAAAATGGTATTATCATTCACATCTGTTACAGTCACTCCTAATTTTCCTTCATCATCTGAATACTATGATATAATTATTAGTGGATTTGATATATTAAGCACAAGGCACATTCCACCAAGAGTTATGAATAAAAGAAAGCAATAATTGCACCTAAAATTCATACTAGAAGCTTCAATTGATTTCATGTGTTTCTCATTATAATTGTATATATTTTAATAGTGCAGAAGTAACATCTATGATATGAATAATTCCCACGTCCACCTGAAAGGATGAACAGGCCAACAGAATTCAACAGCATTGTTTCCAAAGGTTTTTTTGGGGTATGGCCAACCTGAGAACAAACAAACAAAAGAAGCCTGCCTTATCCAAAGCCTCAAATACTTAAACAATTGAGTTACAAATTTAAAAGACTGTTGTATTTTATATTGCTGCTAACATTAAAAATAGATTAAAGTCTACTATAGTAATTTTATTTCTAAGAAATAACAGGAACAGGTGAACTCCAAGAAAATAAATCTCAAGAAAATGGTTATTTTTAGGACATTAAAGAGGTCTTATTTTTTTCTTTTCAAAACGTAGTTACATTACTTCTTAAGCTATGAAAAAAAAAATCTTTACAAATTAATAACAAGTCACATTACCAAATACAAGGAACATGTATAATATTACTGCTTCACGGAAGAGATCTGGTTCTGATATCTTTTGGTATTTTCTTTTTAGACATGATTTATTTCCAGTATTCTACTATGGCCTGTTTTATTGCATAATCATATCGAACAATTACACATCTTTTCAAATGGAGAGTTCTAAAAAGAAGGAATAAAATGAAAGTAAAGTTGGCAGCTTGGTTTCAGAAAATCAACAAAAAAAGTTTGTTCTTTTCATGTCTCATACTTCTTTTCCCATGGAGATTATTTTTTAAAGTCATAGGAAACAGAAAAAAATAGGAATAATTCCATGTAGCAATTGATTAAAATACCACCACTTTTAATGGAATAAATTTGCACATGATCAAAACTTTTTTGTTTGTTTGTTTTAATCAAAATGGACTGATTTGGGATTTTGAAATGAGACAAAAAAATGTCCTCATAATTTTTCTTTTTTCTGCAATGATGGAGATGATAGATAGGAACATCACAGGTTCACAGATTCACAGCAGAATTCAGGTTGGAAGCGACCTCAGGATCTCACCTATTCCAACTTCTTGCTCAAAGCAGGGGAAGCTCTGATGTCAGGCCTCGTTGCTCAGGTTTGTGCCCAGTCAGGTCTTGAAAACCTCCAGGGATAGAGACAGCCCAACTTCTTTGGGCAGCCTGCTCCACTGCCTGACTGTCCTCATGGGGGAAAAAGTTTCTCATAACATCCAGTCTGTACCACCTATCTTTCAAGTTACCTCCACTGCCTCTCATCCTCCTACCATGTGAAGGGCCTGGCTCCATCTGCCTGCTGACTTCTTCATAGGTACCAGGGTTGCTGTTAGGTCCCTTCCAGCCCCCTCTTCTCCAGGCTGAACAAGCCCTGATCCCTCAGCCTCCTTTCATAGGGCAAGCACACCAGCCTCCAACATCTGGTGGCCCTCCACAGAACTCACTTCAGTTTATTAATATCTTTCCTGTACTGCAGGGCACCAAACTGGATATAGTACTATAGATGTGGTCTTACGAGTGCTGAGTAGACGGGGATAATCACTTACCTCTTTAAAGTCCTATCCAAAATCTCAACATGATTACAGAAAAATCAGTTTTGCTTCAGATTCACTAAGTAGCCCTTTCTGATATGTTTCTTATAAAACAATAGTATTTTTGTCAAAACCCAGGAAAGATTAATAATTTAGTGAAAACCATTATTTTAAAATATTATTTTTTATAACTTTACCTCTAGTTTTCAGATTGGACAGTACAGGTTATTGGCCTTCCCTGCAAATTTCTTCTTTCAAATTTGACTTTCAGCCCACACTATATACACTGATAAAAGACTATTAGATTCCCATAGCCAGCTGTGTATCTCTTATCCTCTGCTATTTCCTCAGATCAGCCCTTTAAATCAAGGTAAAGCAGCACTACACTTGTTCCGTGGAAGGCATGTATACTGTTTACCAACAACAACAAAGAATCCTGATCACAGTTAGCTACAGGATTTTATGATTTAAAAAAAACCCCAACCAACCAAACACACACCCCCGTAAAGACATTAAAATAAAAATAATAAAAGAAGACTGAAACCCCACAAAATAAGCTTACAAAGCAGAATATGACTTCTCTACTAGGATATTAAGTCTGTGGTTTTTTCAGTGATAAGGAAAGGCTTTTTCTTTGGATGATAGATTTTATCCCTGTTCTTATCTTGTCAAATGATTGTAAAATAGCTAGTAGGAAATGCTGCTAGGGCACAAACATTACTTATCAACTTAATTAATTCACTGTCTTTAAATATACATGTGCGAGCAACTAGAATTATGTATGTCAGTTGGCTCCATTCATAGACCTAAGGTCTGCAGACTGATAAAACCCTGAGTAATGCTGATCAGGAATTTAAGTAAGTACCTCATGAGAATTGATTATTTTTTCTCATATCTGCCCAGGAGAGATTTTTTAATCTCCATGTGAAAATATTTCTCTAACCTTGTCATATTTCTCGTTCCTTTGCAACACTCATACATTCAGATGAAAAAAAAGTCTGATTTCTCATGATCATCTCCTGCAAAACACAGATTTTTCACCTTTTAAACAAATAACAGCATCCAAAATATATGTGTATCCACCTAGTTGCCTTATGTAGAAATTTGCAATTATATTCTTATTCACCAATACGGAACAGAAGTCCATCGAGTTCTTTTTCAAAGACTTGTTTTGGTTTTAATTTGGCTGGTTCAAATCTAGCTTTACTGTTAAATATGGACCATTTTGAACCAAGGGTAATTGTAGAAAGAGATCAGAACAAAAATTTAAAGTGTACTGGCATCCATTCCTAAACTCTAGGAATTACAGCTTCCTAAGTAGGGTTAGGACTAGGGTTTCTTAAACTCTAGGATACAAAAAGAATTAGTATAGGTTAAATAGATGAATGGAAACAGCCAATGCTATATACCATCACAGATGCAGTAAACAAGCACACTACAATTTTAGTTAGCATGTTATGAACCTTGATTTAGATCCGAGGTCTTAAAATCACCACAAATTTAAACCAAACCAAAACAAAACAAAATCACAAAAACAAACAAAAAAAAGGGAGTGGTCGGTCTCTCACAAATAAAGCTATGCTGCCAAGGGGAAAAAGGGGTGGGGAGGGCTTGCTACTAGTTTTTGACATTAAGTATGGACACTGGTAAGCAAAGGCTAAATTTCAAAGCTGGAGGGTCTTTCAAGAGGCAGCAATCCCCTTTGGCCACATCTGAAATGTCATGATTTAGAAAAATAGATCATAATACAAACAGCCAAATTCCCTAAATAAGTTGGTTTTACAGGAAAAACACACTCTTAGGTGTCCACTAGATAGGTCAGTAAAAACTGCTTGACACAGAGTGCTGGCCTAGTGGGTGTACCTTAAGCACAGTTTAATGAGGAAGCATTGCTGTACTTTGCAATGCCTTCAGCTCCAAGTATCCAGAAGGTGTTTCACCATGTCATCCATCTAATGGCAAAGCCTTTGGGTCACACAAACACAACCTGCCACTGCAAAGTTCATGCTGGAAATGACAGACTGCTCATTCCTCATCAGCAAAAGATGGTACAGAAGATGATGGAGAAAAAGGGAAATGAAAGGAAAAATGTGGAGAAAGACACACACTAAAAATGGGGGCATTTTATTGGTTTTTTTTCAGGAAAAAACCCCCACTGTAGTTGCAAATTGAAGAGTTCTTGAAGAAAAATAGCTAGTTTTGTATATCCACTCAAAATCATTGGCCTTAATCAAATAAAAATTCCTCACAAGTTATATTTTAGTGATGTAACCCCATTTGTTTAGATAATGAATATGTATAACTTGAGTTACTTTTTGGAAGGCTTGATTATAAAAGATGATTTCGCAAAGCAGGGACCAAGACTTTTCTTTCATCAACCACACTAAGTCACTCTCAGTGCTCCAACTATACACCAGTAGTTAAGCATGCCATTGAGAAAGCAATAGAATACTACATGATGCTTCTTCATTGCTCTCAAATGTCCTGCACATGGTCTCTCTGTGGATGGTCAAGAAGTGGAGCATACCATCTCAGCCCTGCATGAGGAAAGACAAGATGCACAAATCATCATTTAAGTAACCTGCAATTTTATTAGCCCACTTAGAAATAGTGGGCAGCATATGAGACAAAATTTATCACTACTTTTTCTGTGATTGTTCACCCCTGCTGCTCTACTTCACCCCCCTTCCAGCTTGGTCCCAGGCTGATCCTGGTACCTGGTCATCCTTTCCCCCATGAGGATCTGGTGACGTTCTGTGGCAGATTTCCCTCATCACAGACTACCAGCTTGGTCACACTACTGGTAGAAAAGCTCAGTGTCCAGTAATTGGGATTCATAGCTGCTGTCTTCCACCATTGTAAAACTGCTTTCCTTTAACACATTCCCAGCTCCAGATTGTTGGACAATGAAACTCCATGCATTTGATTACATTATTTGTGACTTTTAAATTGGCAGAACATTAATCTAAACTCCCTCCCCGCAAAATGGACATTTGACTGGGGAGGGAAAACATCCTTTCTGCCTCAGCTAATCTGTCACAGAGGCAAAGCTCCACCTTGGTCTCAGAGGAAAGAAGGTGACTAATGCAAAGGCCGAGCGAATCCAGTTCTCTTTCTGATAGATGTCTGGGAGGGAGAAGGCTGCTGATCAAGGGCCACAGTCATGGAACAGAAATATAACCTCTACCCTCTTGTCATTGACCTTTCCTCTTTTTACCTACCCTTACCACTTCAGTTTATCTCCTGACTACACGTAAACCTACTTCTCCCCATGCATCCTCACCACTTCGAAGACAGACCTAAAGAAACTATATTTGTTTTCATTCTCAGACCAGGAATAGAAGTAGATTAACACGACTGAAATATTCCCATTTGTCTGCTGCTTTGTTTCTTGTGACTCTGATATGTCATTATGGTTCCTCATTCTTATCCTTGGAATTCTGCTCAAGTTTTACTATACCTCCTGATCATGAACTATCATGTTTGCAAAATCCTATAAAGACTATGTAAATAAAGCAAGTTATGACAATCTGTTCCACCAGTTTTTTGCACGAGATGAAAATGTGCTAGGAAAAAAAAAAAGCAACCACTATTACATTTTAAGTTAAAGACCTTTGAATAACAACTGGCATTTTAATTGGATCTGCTTATGTTCTGCATTGTGTCATGTAATGCAGGGATTAAACTTTATTTTTCCTAAAGATATTATATCTTCTAGAATTTCAACATTAGTTTATGTAGAAAGATGAGATAGCAAAGAGAATCTTTCACTGAAATTAAGCATGCCCTGGTGGTTGTTGAACTGTATTTTCCAGTATTTCTAAAAGCACACTGTGTTTCAAACAGAGGTCTGACATACCTAAAATTCCACCGTTGTTTATGGCCAGTGATTTAAATTAACACATATTGCCAAGCTCTCATTTTCCAGAAGCTGGGGACTGCTAGAAGTGGAATCAAATTCCAATAGAACTGCCCTGTCCGATAAAAATTAACCCCTTAAACTGAAATAATTTAACAGTGGGATGGAATTACACTAGTTAGTTAGTTGCTGAGGGAACAAGGAAACAGTTGTAACTATATTTCAGGAATAGTAAGTTATTGTATCACTATGTGTATGCTCATAAACATAAGCTTTAATTGACCACCACATGTTCTATGGTTGTTAGAAGCAGAAATAAAAAAAAATATCTGAAGACATGGTGATTATTTTAGATTTCTTAGATAGTTTTGTCTTGTGGTTGAAATTTTTATTTAGAAGGACTTTTATAAGCTTTTCTTTTGATTCTAGCTAGATTCTGATTTTCATGCCCCAAATTCTGCTTAGACAGTGAGTAAAAATCCAGAGCAAAGCTAAGCCAAGATTATCAAGTTGTGCTTCCTTAGGAGTCAGAAACGATTTCTTACTGGGTTTGGCCTAAAACATGAGCTACATTTGAAATCTGGCCTTTTCCAACAAGTGAAAGGCCAGCCATAAAAACTTTCCACAGCTTGTCATAAAAGGTGCCCTTTAGTCTACATCATTGATAAAAAGTCTGTCACCAGTCTGACACCAGTTCTTGCTAAAGTACCATTTCTAATGTGCAGATGTTTGTAAGGTAGAAGTCCAGTCATAGGGATGTTATTAATTCTGGTGGAATACACCTGTGTTGTGCACTTGCAGTGGAAAAGGACGTGAGTGCTTTATAATTCACATGTATTTAAGAAGTGTGAAATATTCTGTTTTAAAATGAAGTTAGATTAGATTCTGCCTTTTGAATATAAATAGGAACTCAGTGGACTAATGGTTATTTAAATCACACTGATTCTCTTTGAGGAATCTCATTATGCTAATAAAATGTCCTCTCTTTGCATCATCAGCATAACAAGGCCAGATCTTCATAAATTTGCACATCTCTTCCGCACTCGCAAATTCATCTTCCGTTTCCTCCAGCCCCACACCAACACCACATAATCTGCCTGTAATTACCTTGTCTGTCTCTTTTGTAGGTGACTGAAGAGTCTGTTACTCTAAGGTTCATCTATTAAACATATTCCCCTCTGTTTGGGAGGATTGTTTTCCCTTGTCTTTCATGCTGAGGGACTCCTTGGCTCCAAGCTTCCCATGCCATTCACTACTATTTACTCCTCTCTTTTCTTGCTGCCTCTTGAAGTCTGCAGAAGTGATTCGTGAAACTAAGGACCCTCAGCTTCTCCTTATCAATGAACCGAAACAATTCAAAGTGGTGCACAGAGGTTGCTTTGCATAACAGTATCCATGCAGCTTCGCTCATTTAGGAAGCTAAGCACGTAGCATTAAGACCTTTTATTATCCAAATCCATCAGGTAAACTGTGATCCTAGAACCAGACTCCCAAGACCACACTGCTTTGTTTTGCATGGCACCTTGTGTGAAACGGATGCTTTTACTAGCAGGCCAGATGAAAAGAATATTAAGTTTGGTTCCACCACAGACCTAGAAACCCCACTGAAGAGTTATTTTAATAAGCATTTCTGTCAGAAAGGCATTTTTACATAAGATTATGCCGATTTCCTTACATTTTGAAAAGGAAAATGCCTTTAAAATTGCTAAAACATTCCACTTCCGTGAGGTAAAAATGTTTTATTGCCATGATTTCAAATTGTTTGATTAACTATGCCATTCCACTGGAAATCAGTGACCTCAGAATCTGATTTGGAGAAGAGTGGGCACTTCCTTCCTTCCTTCCCGCTTTCCTGCCTTCATGCCTTCCTGCCTTCCTTCCAAAATAAAAATTCTTTTTTACCATCAGCTCTACAGTTAACTTCTGGATCCTTTTTAACCCAGCTCCCAGGCACATCTGAAATTCCCCTCTCTCCAAAGTAATACTACACTAAACCTGTCCTAACTGGCTCATTACAGGTTGACATTCCTTGAAGAGGAGACTCCAAATCAGAGGAGTTCTGACATTCTCCACTGCTTTCTCACTATCTCCCCTTGTTTTCGAAAGTGCCCCCCAGCTCACAGGGACAGGGCTGAAGCTGCAGTAGGAGCCATGGCAGGTACCCTGAAAGTTCTAGGAACATTTTGGGTAATTGCATTACTTGCATAGTCAAAACATCTAAAATACTCTTTCCACTCAGGCTGCTCACTGCCAGGATAAACGTATCCACACAAATTCTGCAGCTGAGTATTTTCTTGGATACGTACTCAAGGAAGAAAGAGTAATGAAAATAGCAAAAGCAACAGAATTAACACTAGACAACAGAGGAAGGAAGCTGATGGATCTGTGAAAGTTAGGAAGGAATTAGTCAACCTGCATTAAACACTGATACACATCTTCTGTGCCACCCTCTAAAAAATGCATTACTTACGAAAGTAACATGAAACATCTGCTTATTACCTTATTCACAACTGAAGCCACTAAAAAAGAATGCTTCCAACCACAAGTTCTGCAGATCTGCTTAGTTGTTTTGTAAGAGGCACATTAATTCAAAAAAAGGAGTTCTGAAGTTGAAGTCAGAAACAATCTCAGCAAATGATTTTAGTTAAACACCAGGCTGACATTAATTCACAAGAAACGAGAAATATTAATCAATCTTCAGACCTCCATGGATAGAACTGACATTTAATGTTTTGTAAAAACTGAAAAATATAAGCCTAAACCAGATTCTGTGAGGTACAATAGAAAATGGGATGAATGTTAAACATATATTTTTTAAAATTTTTTAATCATTTTCCATAAGCAAAAATTATTCTTCACCTTTTGAATATGCACATGAAGGTAGCTTCCTGCCATTTTGCAATTATAAAGCCAAAACACAAACCAGAATTCATGGGAATTTGCAAATCAGAACTTCTAAGTGCAATGACAATTACTAATAAACTTTGAACTAAACCAGTTCATTAAGTAAGGGCAGAGGAGTCAGATCTTTAGAATGGAAATTAAAAACCACTTGAAGATGACATGTGGATGTTGCTTTAATGAGACTCAAGCATATGTGCCTGAAAGGTTGTTTTAATTCTGTTAGGACTTGCATGACTTACTATGCTAAGCAAAATGTTTCTCACAGGTTCATCCCAATCTGTCAAATCTCAAGGCCTCTAGACTCGTGAATTCCAGAAATGAGTTCACTAGCCTAAAATTTTCAATCTGTCGGGAAAGAAAAAAAGAAAAACTAGGACAAGAATAAAATCCATTACAGGAGAAAAAAAATAGAGAGTAGATATAGAGCGAGAATCGTTATATTCACATGCTAGAGGAAATCTTAAACATGAAGTGGAATGACTGAAGACAGAGCTTCCAGTATAACTTAACTGACAAGGAATTTTAAACAGTAAATACTACAAAATTATCCTTAACAATGGTTTCCACAGAATACCGAGAACTTCAAAGACTTTTTTTTATTAGTTTTAGTTGCACGAGGACCGAAAGTTTATTTTAAAAAACATGGAAAGTATCTACAATTGAGAACAGTCTTACAACGAGTGTTTTCATCACCTTGCAGCACAGCAAAGACCTCAGCCACAGCCCCACAAGCAATGCCAGATTCAGAAGTTCTGACTTGAGACCTTTTTTCCCATGTGATCATATGGTGATATAGACTAAAAAACTGAGGATGGTGAAAAAAAACCAAACAACCAAACAACCAAACCAACCCAACAAGCCACTGGTTTTATGCAGGTATGCAAGATTGTCTTGCAGCCATTCCTCAGTTCAGCTGAACATCTGTGTCCCAGGGCGGGGAGGGGGGGGGGTTGGGGGGGGGGGGGGGGGCTGCCTATGCTAATGCAGTGGCACTGCTGCTGCTGAATGCCTAACTGTTGACTCAGGGTGACGAGGACAAACTTTTCTGAAAGATGTATACACCTACTACTCTCTTTGGATTGCAGATATGTCACAAGGAGAGGTTAATGGAAGGTCATCTCCTTCTGCTTGTCTTACCCAATTCTATCGCATCTTCCAATCTGCCATTTAAACTGCTTGTGTGAGCTCTCACTAGTCCATTTAAAGCCAAATGCACTAGATTAGTTTACAGTCTTAACAGTAGGACTCATTTTGACTGAAAAGAGTTAGGAATTTCTTACAAATTCAAATTAGATGGCAGATCCAAATGGGTGGAAACCTCCAGAGAAATGGCAGTGAGTTGGTGGCACTGTGCTGCAAATCTCTTTAGTCAGCATCACTGCAGGACAAAGAATCCTCTGTGTACATTTATATGTATACATCTCTAATTATACTGTTAAGGAGGGTACAGTTAGACAAGACAGGCAAAACTGATACTGAAGAAGTCTGTCTTTACATTCTTTTCCATCTTTTACATTAGGAAAATTTTTTTCAATGAAAGGGTTGTCAAGCATTGGAACGGGATGCCCCAGAGGTATTTAAAAAACATGTAGAGGAGGTGCTTAGGGACATGGCTTAATGGTGGGATGGCAGGGTTAGGTTAATGGTTGGACTTGCTGATCTTAAAGGTCTTTTCCAACCTAAACGATTAAATGATTCTATTTCTCCCTCTCTGTTCTTGGATGTATACGCTCATCCTCACCCATGCCCCATCTCTGTGATCTGATCCCTGAAGAGCTGATGTAGCTCTCTAAACAGGCAAAAGGGTTTTTTCTTCTTCCTTTTTGGTTGAGCTGGTTTCCTGCTAGTTCACTGAGAGGAATCAGCTCCCTGAGTTACAGCCATGATAATATATTAAACAGTACCAGGAAACGCTCCAAGGCACCGGAAGTGGTTTGTTTACACTGTCTACAGTAAATTGTTATAATGACCCCATTATGGTTTTGGCCCAGGTTAACTACCTCTCTTCCAACAATTCCAAGGAACAGCTGCAAAATCATCGTGGACCAGAAACCGTTCCCCATAGGCAGCTTAAATATGGCCACCAAGTGCCAGAAGGTCCAAGAGTGTGATGGATGGGGAGAGTGCTGTTCCTTGCCAGCTGGTCTCAATGCCAGAGTATTATTCTGGGGCAAATATCATTTACTAGAAAACATGTAGCCCAAGGGGCAGAGGTGCCTGAAAGTTGGTGCAAGAGGAGGGAATGAGTGAGCGGATAAGAATGAGAAACAACTAAAAAAGCTGTTTAAAAGCTTCCTCTCAGGAGCAGTAAGCTGTTACACAGGATCAGCCTGTCTCATCCCTGTAGACCTACAGTTTGGCTTCTCAGCTAGTATTAGTACCAGTTGCTGCTGACTGCAACAAATACACCAGTCGGCTGCAGAGCTGGTATGGAGGCAGTTACTGCATGAAGGTGAAAAAAACTGTTGTTCTCTCCTTCCTTCCAAGGCTGTGGTGTTGTGCTGTCCCAAAGTGAACCCGTGGTTTGACATTAGCCGTGTAAACTGTGGTTAAATGCTATGTAAATGGCCATAGAAAGTGTTGAAAGTTTAAAACATTTTGGATCCACCAGTCTTCCCTGAAGCAGGGAACAGGCAACTTGGATGTAGTAGTCATCAGGAGGACCAGGCCATATGTTAGCCATTTAAGCATTTTCAGTTGCGGCTTCACAAGTAGGTTGATTCATAATACAGATTAAAAAAAAAGAAACTGAGAAAGCAAAGGAATTTGCCACAGTAGCTGCCATTAACCAGGCACTCAGCCTACTTGATGTTTTAATGGAGTTGAATAGCTTAAATTTATAAGTGGAGGAATTCGAAGATGAGTCCTGAAAGAATCCCAAGGCCTTTCTTGCATCCATTCACTTACTTTTAGAATTAGAGGCAAAAAACAAGGGAAACAGCTTTTGGTTAATTGGATCAGGGCCAAAAAGAACAACACTGATTTCTGGAAAAGGGCTTTTTTTCCCCCTGCTTTTCACTTCAATTACCTCATTGATATAGTACCTGGACTATTCTATCATCTCCTCAAAAATGTTTCATCAGCCCAGCTGGTGGTGAAAGGGTTTAAAGTGGAGTACTCTTAAAGAAGACTGCTGTCACATATGTTATTTTATGCTTATCTTTGGCTGGTAGATGACAAAAGAAAAGATTGTGTCCTGTCTTTCTGTTATGATATATTTATCTTCATTATCCTTCTCTGGGTGAAATCTTGATCCCACAGGTTATTACCATACAGCTAAATTAAGAGACCCTTGCTTGGTGCTAGTTGATGGCATCAATTGACCCACATCTCACTGCTTAGGAGCAGACCCTGGTAGAACAGAACCGTCTTGGAAAGTTGGAAAGATCTGCCTTGTTCTGTGCTGAGCAGGGTGCAGCCTAACACACACGGTGGGGTAAACTGCTTGAATTCACTTCTTGGTTCTCTTTTACTCAGTAGTGCAGAAGTAGTCAGAGCAAACGTGACAGAACATCTAGAAAGAAAAGATGGAGTCAAGGAAACTTAACAAGATAAGAACTTTCCATGGCAGTTTCTCAGCTAATTGCTCAAGGAAACATTTTCTATAGTTGCACTCTCTTGTCCAGGCTCTCAGTACTGCGATTCCGTTTGACGTTTAGGATTAGCTCAGGACTTCCTGACAGGGAAATTATCTCACAGGGACCTTGGCTTGAGCACCTCATTCTAGAATGGAAGCTTAAATAAAATCCTGCTAAATAAATAATAAGCATTTAAACTAGGATGTTTGCATCAGTTATTCAATAAAACAACAAAACCAGATATTTGTAAAGCACAATTATTTGAATTACTTCTTTCTAAGCACTCCACACTCCATACACTCTGCTGATAATTCTGTAGATAAAATCTTGCCTAAAGCTGCCCTTTACTTGATTGTTTTATACAGTAACACATCTTTAATTGTTCTTTAATTGTTAACACTTCCCTCCTCCATCTTTCTCACTTGAGGTCTGTGGTCATGCAGTGGAAGACAGGTAAAAAATGACACAAAAAAAGTCAATCATGCATTAAGAGATTATAATCTTATGAAGTTATATCTGGTCCCGTCATGAACTGTGACATCAAAGCTTGGATAATTTATGTTGTCCCCAAAAGTCATGAGACAGAAGTAGAAGCTAGGAGTTGATCTGCACCAGTGACACAAAGGTGCTCTAAACCTGTCATAACCAGCTGCTCCAAATAAAGGTCCATCTGCTTTGCATCAGGGATGTGGTGAGAAGCAGCTGGAGGGTCTCCGTGGATCTGTCCCTAATTAGCCATAAGGGGCCTATTTCCTCTTTACACTGTTATACTGTATGAAGTTAATTTGGCACATTTCCCACCTGTCCTGGGCACCTTTGAAGTGCTGTCAGTATTGTTCATTCTCCTCTGCAATCATTGTTGTCTTTCTTTCCCCTGTATTTTCACCATTCTTGTTCTTCATCTCCCTTCCTCCACCCCCATCTTTCTCTTTCCTGGGGTAGGTCTCAATTTTTTCCTCTTCTCCCCATCTGATTGTATATCAGTCCCCATACGGTAGCAACCAAACATCCATTTATTTTTATCCAGTGGGGAAATCTGTGTTTTCTAACACTTCTACAGCTTCTGTATGTGTCTTTTTCAAGGGTATGAAGTACAGTTATTGAAGTCTGCACTACACCCAGCTATGCCAAATCTGTGAAAGTTGTGCCTCAGGCTTCAGCAGAAATTGGGCTAGATCTGAAGAGCTAAGTGCTTTCCCACAGATTTCCATAAACTTCTGTAAGGGGAATCTATAATACTGATGTCTGAGAGGGGACTCATCCAGAGAAAAGGTGATGGGAAGGAACAACTTTGGTAAGAAAATTTAACAGAGAGTTAATAAAGGGCAATGAAAAAGAGAGAAGAAAAGAAAAACAGGCTTAGGTCTTTCTGACCTGACATGAGGAACTCCAAGCCTAAACTTGACTAGCTCTCACACACACACATGAACCAAAAAATACTTCTCCTGAGCTCTTGGTGGTTTTCTCAGGTAGCCACAGGACTAACTGGCCTTTTTGGTGTTCTGTGTGGCTCAGGTGTGCCTCTGGTTTGCTCTTCTACAGCTTTAACATTCTTCCAGTGAGGCATCCCAGGAAAAGACAGTCAATTTCAACAGCAGAATCAAGAAGAATTAGTCCTTCATAACTAATTTGTATTTTGCTACTTGATTTTGCCTTGTATGAGATGAGAATACTACACACCAGTTCCAGAAGCAGATGAGTGGCATCAGCAGTGAAGTGAGATAGGCTCTGACTTATATCAACTCTGCAGCTTCCACATACCTCTGTGTCCACAGGTTTTGTGTCCTGTTGCACCCACTTATGTTGTTAAAATGACTTCTATGGATTAATTGGACACTCATGTTCATTGTACTTTATTAAAAGGTAAATTTTTTGTTTAAATAGGACTTCTGGCCAGGTGATTTACAAGTTCCCAAATACTGATTTTCTTTATGCACACTTAAAGCCACCAGATCCTTTTATACAATCAAAATCAAGTTTTATTGACATGACTTATCTAGGAATAATGCTTGAAGTTGCACCAAATTGGGCGGGAGTGTCAATCTGCTTGAGGGGAGGAGGGCTCTGCAGAGGAATCTGGACAGGCTGGACTGATAGTCCAAGGCCAACTGTATGAGGTTCAACAAGGCCAGGTGCTGGGTCCTGCACTTGGGTCACAACAATCCCATGCAACACTACAGGCTTGGGGAAGAGTGGCTGGAAAGCTTCCCATCAGAAAAGGACCTGGCGGTACTGGTTAACAGCCAGCAGTGTGCCCAGGTGGCCAAGAAGGCCAACAGCATCCTGGCTTGCATCAGAAATAGCGCGGCCAGCAGGAGCAGGGAAGTGATCATCCTCCTGTACTCTACACTGGTGAGGCCGAACCTGGAATACTGTGTTCAGTTTTGGGCCCCTCACTACAGGAAAGACATCATGTTGCTGGAACATGTCCAGAGGAGAGCAACAAAGCTGGTGAAGGGTCTGGAGCACAAGTCTTATGAGGAGCGTCTGAGGGAACTGGGGTTGTTTAGTCTGGAGAAGAGGAGGCTGAGGGGACACCTTATCGCCCTCTACAACTACCTGACAGGAGGCTATAGCGAAGGAGGTGTCCGTCTCTTCTCCCAAATAACAAACAATAGGACGAGGGGAAATGGTCTGAAGTTGCACCAGGGCAGGTTTAGTTTGGACATTAGGAAAAATTTTTTCACCGAAAGGGTTGTTAAGGATTGCAACAGGCTGCTCAGGGAAGTGGTGGAGTCCCCATCCCTGGAGGTATTTAAAAGCCGGGCAGATGAGCTGCTTAGGGATATGGTTTAGTGGTGGGATGGTAGGGTTGGGTTAACAGTTGGACTTTATGATCTTAAATGTCTTTTCCAACCTAAACGATTCTATGATTCTTCTAAGTATCACAAGGAGTTCAAATATTACTAGAAAAAAAATGTTAACAGTATGCCTGAACCAATCTCAGTGTATGAAGGACTCCTTTTTTTTTACAGTAGAATTCTTTTCCCACTTCTCAGCCTCTGACAATATACAATCTTGGTCTTCACCAAAAATGGAAAGAGAAAAAAATATCAAAGTATCGATGTTACTGCTTCCTGATGTCAGCTTTTAGAATACCGTGTTTCTTGTATCTTTGTAGCATACTGCCAGATCTTTTGCTTGAGTTGAGATTAAAAGCCTTTCCTCCGTGTTATTAGAAGATCAGATTTTTTTCTGCAAACTTTATGCCACTAAACTGAGAAAACTCTCACTCCACACAGATCTTTAAGACACATTCAGAACTGAAATAAAATTAGACTGCCTTAGGGCTTTATATTGCTGCAAGTTAAATTTAATTTGGTTTATGCTTAGCATCATTAAGGAATATTTTTATTACAAATTGTTGACATACTAATGTCCAAATGAAAACTGTTTTGAAAGCAGTGTTCCTGAAAAGTGGGATGACTTCGCTCAGAGAAAAGATGATGCATGGATGAAGCTCTGTTCTGAAGTAATTGTAGAGCATCTGACAAATCCTTTTACTGCAGCCCTAACTATCTATGTAGATTATATAGATTCCTACTACTGATCCTGACCTACTCACTTGAATGTTAGTATCACTAGTCTGGGTCTCTCTGTACTCCAGTTCACACAGAGAAGACTTAGAAATCATGGTCCTGCTTATTGTCCATTCAGGTTCATGATTCAGGCACTGAAAGTGGGGACAGTAGTTACCTCTAGGGGTCCCTTCCAACCCGAAACCTTCTATGATTCTATGATTCTAAGTCAGTATTTCGGTGCCATGATCACTTCCAGGATCATGGCTTCACTAGTGTAATCTCTGTGCTGCCATAGGACAAAGTAGATGTAACTGAACTACAAACTACAAACATACGGGTATGATGTGATTACAGTGGAAGGATGCCTGTTTTGCTGCTATTTTATGGAGAAGGTTCTACCTTTGTTAGTTATATTGCTAATAAACAATCAGAAATGATGGACATCTTCCTGGATTTATCTACAAACAGATGATCTCATCACCCACGAGAATGAAGAACTAACCTTACCACAAAAAACGAGGCTGTACTTAAAAAATTTGCCGATGACACAGATGTCAGAGGCATCACAAATGCAAGTTTAAAAAGAAGGGGGTTATATGAAGAAATTAATGATCTGGGGGACTGCTGCAATGGTAATTTAATGGAACATCAAATGGAATTAAAGTTCCTGCATCTAGGGCTGAACAAGAACTTCTACCAATAAACTGGGCTATTACATTAGGAGATTTTACTTATCCAGCAGTGAAAAGAAAAAATAAAGATGCAATTGAAGCATCTTTTCCAGAACAGATAGGATGTTCAAGATGATGGCAAAGCTTGTTCTGCAGGATTTTGTATAATAATGTCAATGTCCCTGTTACAAAAGGTGAATTCAAACTGAATGATGAAAAGAGCTACAAAGATGATCATAGGAAAGGAGAGTTATCTGATAAGGGGAATTTGGCCTTACTTTTTTGCTTTTGCAAAATGGAGGCTGAAAGGCAATACATTTGCTTTCTATTAATACATGACAGAGGTAAACTCGGGGGGGGAGTATAAAAATTATCTATACTGAAGACCAGTGCTGTTGTAAGAACAAACACATATAACTGGACATGAATAAGCTTCTAAAAGAAATAAGGAGTTTTCTGAACATTAGAGGAATTAGATATTGGAGGAGGAAGAATTATACAGGCACAGTAAAATCAGCTTGGTATAAGATGAAGTTTAATCAACTCATGAAACGGGTTACACCACATAAAAGCACACTGCAAGAGAATAATGGAATTTTCCAGTGCTACTGTTCCAGTGAATTGGTGTACTTTAAGCCAGAACCAATCTCTGAGCTCATGTATTATCTTAGTACATAATCAGAGAATCTCCTTGGATCCCACAAACAAGGTATATAAACTACAAGACAGGCGATTAATGTGAGCTGAAGAGTCTGGTCCTGAAATCTGAGACTTGTTCTTGACATCAACAAGGACTTACACAGATTTATTTGCAGAACTGGCAAAGAATTAGAAAAAGAGTGCTTACACATTGGTGAACATAATATATACTGTGTTATTTATGTATTATTGTGATAACATAATACTTGAAGTGATTTTAAGTGGGAATGGAGAAATCTGATTCCTAGATTCCCCTTCTGACAAGACTGATTTGGATCAGATTCCTCTCAACCAGGTCAAGATAGCTAATAGTTAGACTGAACTCCTAAATTAAACATCTAAGATCAGATGGATCAATTTAAAGGTGCTTATTTTCCATATCTACTAGAAAAAAAAGAGTTCATGGTGACTAGTTCATAGTTTGAACATCCAATGCCAGTGAAACAAATGCCATACTTCCAGTTTTCCATTTTCATTAAGAGCTGACTGAAGATGTTTCCTTCTGGATGTCTTGCCATGGGCTTTCACATAACTCATATCTTTAATTTATTCTTTAGCCAAGAGTGCCAAAAGTTGTGGCTGATGCAAATGGTTTAGTGATATTTCGAAGGACAAGCCATTTACACGGATCTGGACAGCGCTTGAAGCTGAATAAGCTCACAAAATTACTAGTAATCCTGATCATTTACATTATTTTCTGTGTTTATAGAGAATTTTCAAACCGTGTGTAGCCCCAAGGTTAAGTATTATAAATGTATTATCAGGATTTTTTCACCTTGGAGACATCTAAGAATAGCAGCTGGTTGCCAAGCTGGAAGGACAATCATTCTCTTCTGGTACATTTATTTGTAACAGTTGTTATTCCTCCATTCATGTTTACATTTCAAATGACCGATCAGATATTAAGTGCAGGAAATAACTTTCCATGCCTGACTGTATCCTCCCTCCACAACATGAAGAGCAGCAGATCCTAACCAGGACTTGGCTATTTTCACAGGCTTCGTGTCACTCCTAATTACACCGCTCATCCAACTGGCAACTCAGGCAAAAACAATGTAAGCGAAAGGAAAGGCAGGAAAAGAGCCTGACAGCTCTCAAAGCAAATAGTGTCCAGTTCCTTTCTTGTTTCAGACTTCCAGAAGTGTTTTTCCTACGATCTTTAAACAAGGAGATAATGCCTTGGTCTCCACTTCTTAGCAGAAGTCATTCATTGACCTTACTTGCCTCACATATTGACAGTGTTACCACACAGACCAAAGCACTGATCATACTACAGGAACCCAGGCTCTGTCCCCTCTGAAGCAATTTGAAGGATTCCTCTGAAAGTCACATGCTACCGGAAGCAGAGCGTGTGAACAAGCTTATTAAGTATTGCAAATCCTCTACAGTAAAACCAGTGTTCTTAAAAATGGCATTACGTTTGCCCTTTCATTGCCTCGTTTTTCTGATGCACCATGTTGACTTATTTGAGTGGGTTTCACTACACCATGTACAACACAGTTCAACGAAAGTTAGGAGTCCTATCTTTTTCCCTTGAGGGACCACACAATTCACATGGCCATTAGAACCACTGTGCTAAAGAGAATTCATATTGAGGGCTTCAGCTGATGCTGCAAGAATATTCTCATTTACTAGACTGTACCTAACATATAAGGAAAAATAAAATAAAATGGATGTACCTAGAGAAACTGATAGGTTAGCTAATACCTATTCATAAGACATAGTCAAAAGATCTGAAGAATAGCTGAGCCTTTGTTTTCAAGGGCAACTGAATAACTTCATGAAAGCAGACTCCTCAGTCTTTTCTCTCTCCCTTTTGTCTTCCTTTTTTTCACACACCTAAATACAGGCATGTAGATGTATAGCGCTGTTTTTCAACATGACTCAAGATACATATTTTTAAGAGCGGTCTCAAATAGATAAGGAAAATGTTGATTTTTCACCTTCTGAACAAAAATTACTTAAAATTCAGACCTTTACAAGCCTCAAGTCTATTTTCCCCTATAAAAATATAAGCTATCTAACCATGCTTTCAGCTGCACTTCCTCTGCTAGATGGCAATACAGTGTTTAAAAATAAGCTGGTGATAGGTTGTAGGTTCAGAGCTCTTTCCTGTACTCTAGTAGTGTGCACAATTTCCTACTTGTCACTAGAAGCTCAGTGGAAAGGATCTCAGAGTTTCTAACACCATACACTGAGAATGGAAAAGGATACAAAATCCATATGTGAAACACCAAAAAGCTTGTAGACATAACATCATCCACATTTGTGCCTTCAGCACTGGAGATGAGCTAATTTATACATATCACGGCATTCTGCAGGTATTTAGAAGGTCAGCAGCTGTTAGGCTTTAAACAGTTCGTCCATAATTGTTGAAGGTTTTTCTTCTTTTTTCTTTCCCTTTCCCTTTTCCTTGGTCTTGGTCTGCTAAAGCCAGACTGGAATTAGCGCCAATATTTTGACATTTTCCACATTTTCTGAAAACACATAGGACTATTTCTTTTTCACCTACATTTCTTACCCAGACTGCTGTCTAGACTATTTTTACATTATTTATGTACCTGTGTAGTAGTAGGGACTGTATTTGGGTCAACTTCTTCTCTTCCTAAGTATATGAAGCTCACTCTTCTTAATAGCAACATTCTAGTTCTCACATGCCTAGAGAATTCTGAATAACAATTTTGCTTTAATACTGTTACTACATGATCAGATTTACATGGGGATGGGCAGGAAGAATGATAGCAGCCATGCTTCTGCTGGTAGCAGTAGGCAGCAGTGAAGCACATGGCAGATGCACTGTCAGGAGCCTGTCAGAGACATGACTTGTTATTCTTCTTAATGCATGAGTATGGAGACTCCACGCTGGAGTTTAGGGTACACTGTAGGAATACATAACAATAGACTTGACATCCCCTGAAGAATCCATAGTCCAAATGCCTGATTTTTCAATAATCAGCTAATTAAGTTTCTGATAAACTGTGAAATAAATTTCATACCAACACACCACCCCCCCCACCACCCCACCCCCCCCCCCCCAAATGGTTAGCAACCAAAGCAAGCTTGAGCCCCTCAGGGAACTAATAAGGTTAGAGTGAAAAGCATGTAGGAAATATGTCAATATTGTGAAAACAAGGCACTCACAGCATAGAGAAGTTATTTACCAAGCAATTTTGTTTTCATTAATTTACTTTGAAAACAATTTCCAAGCTAATCTGGTTGCAGTACTTTGAAGGTACGTCAGTGGTTCAGTTCACCTTTCAGAATTTTCTATGCTTAGCACCATTCTGCCATTCACAACTGCCTATTCCAAAGGAAACCAATAATTTTAGTTACAGTACAATCGACACAGATTCAGTGTATCTTTGAACATTTGCTCCTAAAATGAATCAGCTGAAAGTAATGAATGCATTGCACTGTGGCCATAGGAAGAAAGATGAGCATTGTATTAAGGAATCTTAGTAATTTCTTGAACTAACCTTATCTTGGTAAACTTCACACTGAATCTTTCTCAAATCCAACCCTCCTCAATATTTGGATAGCCAGGATGCTACTATTAAATTCAGACAAGGTGTTTAGTTACAAGTAGAATAACATTTTAATACTATGTTATCAAGCATTTCTAATGCTGCTGAGCTGTTCAAACAGACACGCAACAGAGGTTGCTTCAAATTGCTTCATAAAGCTGATCTGCTCTTAAGCATCACAGGCAAAGTCTGTGTTACACTCGCATTTCAAATTGTTTATATTTGATTGTATTCCATTATCTCCAAATGAGGTGAGTTCCTCTAGGGTCATGATCTGTTTCTTGTTATTAGTTGGTGTGTTCTACTGTGTATACAAGATAAAGTGTATTTGATATTCTGTCTTTTTGTTTAAATTCACTGAGGTTGAAAGATAACTGAAAGTGATTTTTCTTCCACTCCAAGGGCTATCATATCAAGTACTTCAAGAAATCATTAAGACTCCTTAATGTTTACTTTATGTAGTATTCACATCTCAAGAAATACAAATTTTGGATGCCACATATGAGATTCCTGCTGATAGAGTGTTTAACGTTTAGAGTGCCGGCAGATACAGGCTCTAAGGACTGATGTGCAAAAAAGATTTTTTTTCTACTGCAAAGAATCATCATCTCTGCTTTATCATCATTTTATCCTCACTGTAGAAGCAAAAGCCTTTACATAAGGGAATATGTCTGGTGGAAACCAGCCTTTGCACACCTTATCACTCCAGATGTGTATCCCATCCTCTTCCACTGTGCTGGCCCAAATGATTAAATAAATATTTGGCAGCTGCATAAGGAAGCTTGTCTGGTAGAAAACTAACCCAGAACCAGACCAGGGAGCTATCAAACTGTCCATGAAGTTGCACAGTTGCTGGCATAAAAGAGTGACAATATATGGCCAGTGTTAAGGGAAAGGCAGTGCTATTCATCATAGCTGCAGTGGGGACATGTATTAACCTCAACTGATTGTAAAATTACACCCTATAGTCATCTGTTTGGAGGCAGCAGAGACATTAACCATTTAACATTAAAATACCACAGCTTTAATACAACAGGGGATTTAAGGCCACATTAAGCATGTAATTATTATGGTGCAGCTAATGACTGCTCTAACACTGTTTTTTTTCTGTTGAAATACTAACAATTACTATCTTCAAGATTGCAGAAGTACCTACAAGTGACCAAGCTAGACAGTACTTTGAGGTCATACCACAATGCCCTAAGTGTATGTTCAAAACCACTCTGAAGATAGCCCTGAGAAATGGGACTACAGCATTCCCCAGCTTCTAACCACACAGGAGTTGTGCCCCAAAAGGGAAGCATCTTGCTGCTCAGCGCAACCCACAGCTCTGATGTTTTCCTAGGTTGCCTGTACAACACAAGGCGTTTTTCCAGAGAAGCCAGCAATGTAGGCTATCATGTTGGCTAGTAATGAATATTGGGAGGAAAGGCAAAACTTATATTCTACAACTCTTATTAAGTTAAAGAATGACTTGTATTTGAGTTTTTCTGTTGTGAAGCCTTTCCAAGACCCATGACTCAGTCGTCCCTCTCTTACGCATCTATTCAGCAATTTAGAAAATATTTATGTTGCCCTTCTCCAATTCTCCTAAAACCCCAATTTTCACTAGATATGTGAAGAAATACAAAGGAAATTTTCTTTTGTGCTTCCTTCTAGCTCTGATTTCTCACAGAAAAGGTCTGACTGCAGTGTTGCCAGACCTTTTGAACATATTCCACTTTGTAAAAACTGCCTCATTGGAGTAGGCACTCTTAAGCAGGTCATCTGGCTGCCAGCTGAGTTTTCCCATCACTAGGTTCCAGAGTAATTCCCAGTGTTTCTTTGGCCTGATGCATGTTTAATATTGCCATGTAAAGAAAAACAGTTTCAGTAGAAGAGTTAAAGAGACCCTGTTTGTCCTCCATCCATCAGCACTCAAAAGTTTTTATCCGCAAGTTTTAGAGATACAGTCTCCAGATTGACTCATGCAGAAACTGTAAGCTGTACCTCTTACAGCTCAGGCAAATAGTCCCATGAGCCACTTATTGAGTAAAGAAGAGAATGAAGACCCAATATTTTTGCACAAACTGGTTTCTGTGCTAAGCATGATGTAGAGTACGAGCAGCTAGCAGATGAGACCTACCCATCAAAGACAGCTCTAGGACACATACTCTGTGTATGCCCTGGGACACAAGGATGAGCTCTGTGCCCAGATGTCTAGCACTCCCAAGACGTATTTGTCTCCAGCAAGCTCAGAATGGCACATCTATAAGAGGCATCTGGAGAGTGAGGGAACTGATGAGGTATGGAAATTGAGAATCTTGAACCTGAAAAACTGTGAGGGCTGAGTCCTCTTGTGGATCTAGGTTTACACATTATAGTGCAATTAGCCTAATAGGTACTAGGAGGCTTTTTGCATTCCAGTTGGAGTGGTTTTCGTTTTAGAGGTGCAACTCATCACATGGTACCCTTCACTTCAGCATTACACCGGAGGTTTTCTTTCTGCTTCTCATCTGTTCAGAAACATCTTTCAGAGGAACTCCAGAGAAACGGATATTTGTTGAATTTTTAACCTTAGTTCCTTTTTGGCAAATTTCTTCTTAACTTCCTTGGGAAACACAATATCCTCATGGATGAACTCCCTGTTCACAAAAAGCACTTTAATAAATTATGTGGCCTGATGACCTAATGGCTTATTTGGGAGACAGAGTAGACTTAACAAGACCTATAAATGACGGACTTACTTAAAAAAACCAGTTGGGTCAGGATGTATAGATAACCTATGGCATGGAGCTGGACATTCTTAGCACTTAAGAACTGAGCAGTAACTTTCCAATATACCAGCTATGTGGCTTTCCTACTGCCAGAAGAATCAGTTGTCAGCAGTGGAGGGAGAGGTGTGTCTCAAATCCCAGTTCTGCTGTCACTTATATCCATTTTACATAGTATAATTTCTATGTTAATAGCAGGATAAATGAGAATGGGATCTCATTGCAAAACTGCTAGTTTTGGCAGCTGAACTGTGAGAACAGTGCTTCGGACAGATGTTCAGTGGAAGTTTCCAGCTGCTAGCAGAAATGATGTCAGAACATTGCATAATTCCCTATGTTTGTAAATGGTTGGAATAAACAGTCACATCTTTAGGTCAGTTATTAGTATTCAAATTCCTTCCAAGGCTTCTGTGTTATGAACTCAACAGCACTGTGTATCTTACAGTTCATCTTAGTGACCTTATAAGCATGTGGATTTTGGACATCTGTTTTATTTAGAACTGTTTGTCTTAACAGTGTGTATAGTGGAAGACTGTGCAGGTAGCAAAAATTAACCCATTACTTTTATCTACCCATGATACACCAAAATTATCTCCTGATATATTCTGAAATTCTCACATCGGGCAAAGGCTAAGCTGCAGCATCAGACTTACAGATCTGTTTCTGCACAAAGTTTCATGGCTCAGAAGCTGCTTTGTAAGATAATTTCCTAAGAGCAGAATGGGTGAGCCATTTAACCATGGCATGTTCTCCCACAGCCTCTGCCCTCCTTGAAATTTGAAGCCAGAAAGCCAAATGACTGTGTGTGGACAGCGTCCCCTACACCTTATATCTCTTCCATAGCCATTCAAAATCTTCTTTATTTCTCCACAGTCCTAGAGAATACCCCTAGATGTGAACACATGAGATTTGGACAGTATGTCTGCCTTTGAATCTGTAACAAAACATTTGCCATACTATATTATAGAGCAAATGTTTTGACTGGAATGTGGAACCAACAGTACGTGCATTTGATGAGATAATCTCTGGGTTTGATATACTAAAGGCGGCAAAACCTCCCCTAGCCAGGTGGCTCAGTGACTTTGCTGTGAGTCTAAGAGTAAGGAATCAGAAGACAATACCCATCATCCCAGCCAGAATTTTCATGCTGTGAAAGGAACTCATCTATTTCAGATTATTTGAAAGCCAATGGGAAGTTGCTGACTCTACAGGCAGAGCACTTAACTCTCTTAAGAAGTGCAAAGACATTTTTGTTTACTGACCCTCCCTAATCTTCCCGCATGGAAACTTATAGAACAAAAGGACATTGTAAAGGCAAAGATCAGGAGGCTGCATTCATTCATGTACTTTTTCCATTTGTAGCTCAGTCACCAGCTTTCATGTAGATGTTAAACTACATATGAGAAAGGGCTATTTCATCACCAGTTTTGAACATATCTGCACGGAACTGTAAATCAGAACAGGTTACTGTGGGAGGAACAGAATGAGATATCATTTTTCCAGGCTGGTAACAAACACAAAAAACAAAATAAGTGGAAAAAAGGGACAAGGTGGGAAAAGTCTTTCCAATCAGATATTCAGAAATAATTTCATCATAAAGTGTTAATATGTATATGTGTATATATGTTATAGTAATCACTAAGCTTGACTAATTTTTTTGCAGTGCAGAAGGCAATAATTTCTGAGAACTAAAAAAGACAAAGGAAATGTTGCTTCCATTTGCTCACTCCCCTAAATAAAAAATACTTTCCTAGCAATTAATCCTAGCAAAAACTGATCAAAGTCTAGATCAAAACTAAAAAGTTCACCTATTCTGTAATACTTCAATTAAATGACCCTTTGACATACACTTCCAATATTACATAAGACCCTAAAAGGCACAGCAGACTTTCTGGTGTATAGTTCACACAACAGTCTCAAGGACTTCTCTGCCTGCCAGGTCTGAGAGCAATTCTAAAAGGGATTGGTTCCTGTTAGATATTTATCCGTAGCATATCCATGAACTGAATTCATTGCAACAAAAGGGAAATGATAACCTATCATCATTCTTCCAGGCCATGATACTGGGGCAGAGACCTCTCCCGTGACTTCTTGTCCTCAGATCAGCTTACTGAATCAATCATTCTTTGAAGACAATGAAGGAGCTTTCTCTGAGGAAGAAGCCACAAAACTCAAACAAGTTGCTCATGGGTGGATCATGGGAAACAAGTTGTGAGGTTATATTTATCTCTACCTACATTTCAACTATAGTTTCTCTGTTGACAAGTTTTAAAAGTTTTACAATACATATTGATAAGTATGGGTCAAGTGTTAGATGATAAAGGAAACCTGGAGAAGAGAAAGGAAAGACTTGCTAAAATTGAAGGTGGCTGATATCCTTTCTTGATAAGGATTTCAAGCTATTTTGGGAATAGAATTCTTGATTTTCTACTCTTTCAAAAACCAGCAGCACGAGTCTTCAAGGGCAAAATGAATTTAAAATTAGAGACCGCCATGTGTATAAAATCTTCTCTGAATTAATGAAATCACAAATTAATTGACAATTAATTTTAAATTGAGACTTCACCATGTGTACTACATCTTTTCTGAACTAATGAAATCACCCATCTTTGCTAGAGGTTTTCAAATGTATGGATCTGAATTATAGCTTGTTTTGAATTTGAATTACAGCATATATAAAATGGACGACTTCAAAACATTTTTCATCCATGTAAGAAAAATAGACGACTTTCATTATCACACAGAGTAATGCAAAAGGGCAGTCAAGTTTTTCCTCACTTAAGGTAAACATTGTCTGAATGCACAGAATGTCCATTTTCCACCCCTGTTTACTTACAAATATGTTGCAACATTTTTGTTTGCACCTGTACTAAATTAATCAGTTCCATTGACTTCACTGTTGCAGAACCAGATACCTATAGGAGACAGATAAACAAAGAAGTGGATACTGAAGTCAGAAGTTTTCTGAAAAGTAGGTAACTGCAATTCTATTATAAAGGTCTCTCTAACTACCTATACAGTGGACAGCACAGCATAAAGTAGAGATGCCTGAAAAATGAGGTAGAGCAGCATTTGGTTGCAGAGCCCAAGGGTCATGCCTTCTGCAAGGTCTATAAAAGGGCTCCTATTTGGGTTATGATGCCAGTGAGATGTTGGAGAAAAGAATGGTGCTCTTTCAGAAATCAGGGTCTCTTATGAAGATCCCTTTTTCCTGCTTCTTGCTTTAACTATTAAAGCCTATTAAATCCTGTTTTTTATTATTGTTTTCAATGTGCCAAAAATAGCGATATAAATGATGCTGTAATTTCTGACATAAATATTTGGTCTGAAGTTTCCTGATTTACCTAAATAACATTAACTAGCATACTCCTATAATAGGTCTCTGCTACTGGGTGCAAGTATTTATATTAGAGATGAGATAATACCCTTTTCCATCCCCGTACAAAGAGGTTCACTGACTGCCAAATATTTCAAACTTCCTTTGAATACATATTCCTGAGCTATGTTGTAGTTAAATTGTTTAGTGTATATGATATATTGCCATGAGTACATGCTAATTGCTCCTCTGCCTCAGAAACTATCCACGTGTTTCAACCACTCTGATACTCTGGCAACAAAAAACATAAAAGTTTTAGATAATAGCCCAGGACTTAGCAATTCATTTTTCTGCTTCTTCACAAGCATCCAGTGTGACATCAGATGATCATCTGCGCACATCTTCTCACTGATATTTGGGCACCTAATTTCCTGTGACTGGAACTAAGAAACTATATATAACAAAAAAGTTTGGCACTAGATCTCACAGCCTAATGCACGGTGCCAAGTGCTTGTCCTGACTAGGAAAAGGTTAGGCTCTTGGGCTGGGTTTCACAGTAAACTTTGTTTTAAATTAACCAGTTGAAAACACCAAAGTAGATGTGCGTCAGAAATCTCATTCTTCCAGGTTGAGCCATGGCTGAGTTAGTATAGAGATCACCATGGAACTAGGCTTCACAGCCTTGAAACGCTTCCTTGTGCTTAGATCCTGTATTCCTCCTTTTAGGCACGAGGGACTGGGTCACTTTATTTTCTGAAAGAATGGCAGACTTTTATATAAAACTTTGGTGCCTGAGATATTCACCAGGAAGAAAGAAATGGAGGTACATCTGTCCTCTCCTATCTTGGAGAGGAAAACATTCACACATGCTTCTTTTTCTTATAAATGTTATGGCATAAGTACGAGGCTACAGAATAATTTGATGGAGGGTCCCCTTCCTGTACACTTGGAGTGACTGAGAAACCAAGAATACCAGATTCTTGGGTCTGTGAGGAGAGTAAGCATACCAGATGTTATTAGAAGTAGGGTTTGTTTCATCTAGCTTAAGACATCTATGGTACAGACACCTACAGCAGAGCTTCTCACCTTAGGCTTCTTTAAAGACTGGGAGAGAAATACACATGTGTGATTCCCTGGCCTATTTTAGGCAGCATTGTAGATATCTGCGTTTGGTCATGTGCATTCCACCATGTCGTCCTTCTCCTCTGTAGACAAAGATGCAGGCTAGACATCAAAATAAGGTCTCTAATAGCATGATCCCTAGGTTTCTTTGAAAATACCACTTTGATATATTGTGTAGGCTGCTAATGCTACTCTCAGGAGTTTAAATTGTACAGGAAATTCTTTATCATTAATATTCTCATTAGTTTTCTAATTCCAGTTCAATCTGACAGTGAATAGATTTTTTAAAGCGGTCACTAAGAAGGATGGTGAAACATAACCCAGTACAAAATTATGGGTATAGACAACCTAGCAACAACATGATGAACATCTTGTAGGACAAAATGTTTACAAAAACTGCTGTTCATAGTTCACCTCTGATAAACAGAACTTTACTAAAGCTGACACAGTTGTGTTAATCTTTTCATTTACGAGTTGATAGTGAAAGTTGCATGTCCAGCAGAATAACTGCAAGTAGGGTAGGTCAGACAGTTTTATATATTTGAGGTAGAGCAGAATAATTCAGGTATTTTCTGAAAACATGAAATATGTATATATATAAGTACATGGTATCGCATATTGGCAAGTTCATTTGAATTTCTCACCTTTCTCTGGGTAAAGAAACTTGAGAAATACTCATAGAAAAAATGCTTTAAAGAGCTTTTAGTCTCGGCCAGTGCAGACAGCTGTAGAGGGTAATGGAAATAGCATGAATAAAAATAATGCATAAAACCTGCATGTTATATACAGCATAATTCTATAACAGTGTTAAATTAACTATGTGGAATACTTTATCTATATTTTTACCCATGGAAAATCTGTTGACTAAAACCTAAAATTTCCAGAGAATTTGATTGGCTGACTGATTAGCTTATTATGGTGAAACTTTGCAAAAAAGAATTTTACTTGAGGGTAAGCCTATAGGGGATTTTCCACAGAAGGGATACAATTCAAAATCCTTTCATTCTCCAAGAATCAGGAAAGCTTTTCATATTAATCTCCCAAAAAGGAAAACAGAGAAAGAACAAACCTTCCCAAGCAGGTTGTATGTTGTGACAGGATCTCCAAGAAACTTTCAAGGGACTTTTTTTCTTTTTGCTGAATTTGTGTTTCAGGCATTTAGATAATTGGGCAGCACTACAAAACTCTAAAGTAGGCATTTACTTGATATCAGTTATTGTGTTAGGTTTTTTTCTCTTTGACATTTTATCAACATTTGTTCTCTACTAATTCCATGTTACTTTTGTCATCTTTTAACCTAGTTTAGACTATTACATGTAAAGGTAAGCTTCTTTTATATATAGGCAAAAGAATAGCTTCCTTTTGAAAAGTACTTGTGGAAACACATGCAAGATAGATAGCTATTGTCTTGTCTACAATAACTTTCCAGAGAAGTGTTGACTTGCTGATGATGATTTACTCAGTATTATTTATCTGTGATAATAAGTCAGGTAGTTCTGGCTTGCATGTCTATAAACAGCACATTTAAAATTGAACACATCTGCTTACAGTTCTTTCTTCATGCTATTCTAGCCATGTCTTAATTACTTTAAATGAGAAATTGTGTTTTGTGTCTTAGCAAAGTCTTGACCTTGGAGTGCAGCTGGGTGTTCTACTAACTGGAAACGTGGGAAATCATGGAACAATATTATAGAGCTGAAGAAGCGTGGGTGTTCAAGACAAAAGCAGGTGTTTCCTTTTGGTGGTCCAACTTACCACATGAGAAACTGAAGTCCACCCAACAAAAGAACTCCTCACACACCTTTCTCACTTCATGGTGCTGTACAAAATCTAATGCTCAAAAACAAAAACATGAAAAGTTAAAAAAAAAACCCCAAGGAGGTATTATCACAGGCCAGAGAATTAGAAAACAAATTGCGTCTCTCATTAGACTGCCTTCTCATATCCAGGCCTTGAAAGAGGTAGATTATAGCACCTTTTCTACAATAGTTCGAGAAAGGAAACAAATCAGGTAGGTGTTGAGCTTCAGGTATAAAATTTAGAATAGAACAGTCAACAACTACTACAAGCAGCAATTTTGGTACTGTTAAGGGGTGAATAGTCTGAAGGAATGGGCTATGTGACAGAATGACAAACTGTATTTTTTAGCACTCAAACTCATCCTTCAGTTTGCTCTATCTTCTTTCTTCCCATGCTGATCTTCCTGAATTGCATCGCTATAATTAGTTTAGTATTCATGAAAATTGCAAAGATGTGAGTCTAGTAGATCTTCCAGGCGGCAAACAGTAAAAGAAGAGGGGGGATAATTTAATACCATCCTCTACTAATGTGTAATCCTGCAAAATACAGATAAACATGAGATCTTTGTTAAATATTCTGTGTAACACTAGACATGGGGAATGAATGTTTCATATAGTAACAATAGTAATATCAGACTTTACAGGCAATAATCATTACTTCCTTAATAGGATTATTTTAAGAAATATTACCCAGTAAGAATATTTTCCAGTAATAATACTGTGGTGGTTTGACCCTGGCTGGATGCCAGAGGCCCACCAAAGCCACTCTATCACTCCCCTCTAAC
>BOSO01007819.1:0-14332 GCA_018403395.1 Gorsachius goisagi
GCCCCTGGAGTTTCAGCCAGGGTCAAACCACCACAACACATCAAACTGAGGTTTTGAGGGATGGAAGCTCTCCCTCTGGTGGCTGCATGCATCCATAAACACACACCTACATGGCTACTTTTGCCGGGTTTTTTTCCATTATCTATTGAACCAATATTATTTCTTCTGGTTTTTTCCTAAGTAACCATTAGTAAATGAGTGGTTTCTGGGTGGGAGCTCCCAGACACCAAGCATTTCTGACCATCAGAACATCACAGATCAACAATAAATGGGAGATGACTTTTTTCAGAAAAAATCAGCCTAGAACGGCTCAGGAGGTATCTCAAAAGCAAAATCTGAGACACGTAGCGGAAACCTCTTCCAAAAGCAGCCATTATTTCCCAGTCTTAGAAGACAATACCGATTTAGCTGACCCTTATAAAGCAAATTTCCTAGCTGCTTCTCCCCTTTTACTTACCAAACAAATGACAAAGCGTACCCAAGTATACAAATGTAGGTACAAATTCTGCATCTACAGACCCAGCACTTTCTCCTCCTATATTCCATGTTCAGATTCATGGAAGTCTTTAGAAAAGTGAGCTCAAGTTCAACTCATGGGATACAAACAACCCCCCAACAAACCTATTATTTTAAATGACACAGAAATGCTCTACCTGCAATATTGCTGGTCTTTTGCTTCTTGCTACAGAACTCGTCTTCTTCCAAAATGCTGATGGATGGTTTCCGTCTTTTGACACCTAAGCAGCAAGGGAGAGGTGATGTTACTTCTCTTGTATCCCTTGAGCTGCAACAAGCAAGCAAGGTACGTGGAAAATAAGCAACCCCGACTTATCTTCCAATGGACTTACTGACTGCGCTGCTTTTCTGCTTGTTTTTGTTCTGATCGTAATGTATCCAGTCACCTGGCAAACAGTTTTCAGAAGAAACAAAAGGTGAGGCAGGAATTCCCATTGCTATGCCCTACATCCAACAATTCTCAGGCACAAAACCAAGCTCTTGGGTGGATCCTGGCTGCTGAGCTAAGGTTTTGTATAACAAGGAGATCTTTCCCCTTTTACCTGGCGCGCTGCAGCACATCATCTATGATATGCAATAGAGACCACACATTATTCCTAATAACTAAAACTGAAGCAGGGCATCCTCCTGCACACCCCGCAGTCCTGAAGCCTCTGCCTGTTTGCTCACGAGGGATTCTGCAGGTTACTGCGACACCCACTACGTGACCTCCCAGAGCTCTTTCTCTTTCTGTTTTATCACTTCCAGCTCCAAACCTTGCGATTTTAACAGCAGGAATTTCGGTGCATCTAAGGGCGGAATTATATCCCAGCTCCTGCGTCTTTCCAGCAGGAACAAACCAGTCGTGGGAAGACCAAAGACTCACTCTCTCTTAGTTTTGCTTTCCACACAATCGCATCAGACTCCAGCTCAACCAAAGACAAGGTGAAGTCGTCGGGTTTCTCCAAATAGACTTCAATGTAACTTTTTAGTTTCAGGAGAGATCCATCAACAAATTCAATTTCCTATACAATGTAAATACATTAAAAATAAACATTTATCCAAACATAAACTGAAGAGGCGTATTTGGCTGTTGGCACAGCTCTGAGCCCAACTCTAATCTCCCCAGAGTTTCATTGTTGACTTTGGCGTCAGGATTTCATCCCAAAATTTTAGGGCTGTAAGAGGCAAACGCTTTCTGCAGCAATGGCAAATGAATGTGAAAAATGCCCTTAATAATAGTGCAGTGCTGTTTTGCACCACATTTCCAACCCAGCTACAATGCACGGAATGAGGGCTGTGTGAGGGACTTACCTCTGGAGTTATTTCGGCTTCTGGCTCACAAACTAATCTATACCTCTTTCCTTTCTGTAGTAATTTCTGGCATACAGGGGGCTTGTCAATTTTAATGAATTTCTTATTTGAATGTTTTACGGCCCTTGTGATATCCTAAAATTTGAAAATACAATTTAAAGATTACTCTCCTCAGTAAAGGAATTAACATTTAAAACCTGTGCTAATGTGGCTCCTTGGGCTTGTCTCTGTTCCCAGCTGTATGAAATGGCCCCAACCTATTCCACATGGCAAACTTTACAGAAAACTGCACTAAACACCACGCTCAAAAAACATCAAATAAACTTCTTCAGCTATTGGGCTACATGGGTTAAAATAAATAGAAGAGTTTGCAACCCAAATAAAAGGAAGGTTATTTGTTGCCAGCCTCTCCTAGTGTTTGCCTACACACTGGGAGGGGGCAATGGGTGAGAAGACAAGAATTTCTTTCAGGTACAAATCCTGAGCTCCATGGATTTTGGTGGCAAACAGGTTTCTGACATATTTCTTTTCTATAGCAGCATGTGAGTGAGCATGTGGGCGAGTATAATTCCTTAAATGTAATAGCTTGGCAGACCTTTTTGATATGGAAGTCCCATTATATACATATATAAAATTGTATTATTATTATTGCAGAAGACCTTCTCTTTGCCATAACCCATCCTCAACATAGCATCCCCATAACCCACCCTGCCAGTATTTCTACATTACGCCACCCTACACCCCCGACATGAGCCATACCTTTATAAAGGAGTCGTTGTTTGTAGCCACATAGACCCGAAAGGATAAGGAGGGATGCTCATCGATGACTTTGTAGAGGATGACGGCCCCGTGGTACTGCACCGGCTCCTGGCTCTGGATGAGCGGTCCCACTGGCGAGAGTGAGCTCACCAGCCACTTCACGTGCGAGGCTGAGTAGTCAGCAGAGGGCTCGATGGCTGCGCCCTCGCCTTTGATGTGCAAAACCTTGAAGGCCATGCCAGCGCCATGATCTGCAGGGACACAAGGCCACCTCAGCGCCTCCTGCGCCGCGGAGCCGGCAGCCTCCCGCGCCTGCTGGGCCGGTGGCCGGCACTCACCGCCGAGGCAGAGGGAGTGGGGAAACTGGATGGACGTGAGAGCGGAGGCCGAGTTGCAGCGCACGTCGAAGAGTGGGCCGCCCACAATCCATGGCTTTTCCACAAGGTTGGCGTATTTGCTCCAGGATAAGAGGGAATATGTGATTTTGACGGCCCCTGTTACCTCAAAAATCAAGCCTGTGAGGCTGCACTGGTAAGTCCCCTCTGCATCCAGCTGCACCCTGTAATGGGCAAGAGTGACCTGGTTAGTTTAGTTTCCACCGCCTAGTAAATACCATAACAATGTGGTTTGCAAGGGATAACAGAGAAACTCCCTTCCCAGCAAGCACAGAGCACTTTATCTGAATGGCACAGAAGCCACAACAACTTTTTTTTCTCCAGTCTCTATGTTTAAACCGTTACTGGAGTGCTAAAAATTGGCCAGGAGGACCCAGCCAGTGCATGCAAAATAGGTGTGATGAACGTTCTGCGTAACGTTTCCTGCAAACGAGGCAGCTGCTTTTACACGAAGGGCTCAGCCCAGCTCCCACCGACATCGGAGCCAACATCGTACACTGACAACATCAACATCATACGTGGACAACACCAACATCACACCCTGATGACAACTTCCAAGCCAGAGAGAGGGAGCACGAGGCTGGCGTCCACTGAAAAATGCAAGGTCAGTGCAAATGGGGTGGATGAGTGTTCTTGTGAAGCAGGGCAAGACCCCTCATGTGTGTCCAGACTCAAAAAAACCCATGTACAAATGTGCCTGATGTTAATTACTGCAGTGAGATGAGGCAGGCAAGAAGCCATCCTAAGAGCTTTCTTGGACCAGGACCTGCAGGCATCATGGGCAGCTGCTCCAAATTGTTTATTTTTAAGGATTTGGGGGCATCCGCCATAACTGCAAATGTATTTGTACAGCAAATAGGCCTTTTCCCCCTTAAATAGAAGAGGGAAGTATCTTGATGAGAACAATATAAATGTATAGCCATTATATTAAAAAACCCATACACATGTTGTCCTCCACAAAGTCTCCTGGGGGTCACTTGCTCCTTCTGGTCCTATACAAATGGATAAAAGAAAAATACATATTTTAAAAGGTGATGAGAGGGCAGAATTACAATTTGCAGATTATCTCATGCAAAATATGTGGGTTTGGTTTTTTTTAATGAACATACATTTTCATTTCTGCAGTGCTCACAGGGTGGCAGACAGTTCACTCCTAGCAAGAAAACAGGAAGATCAGCTCATTAAAAGCAAAGTAATTAAATACTCAGGAAAAAAAAGCAACCCCTAAGACATCTGTTACTACCTGACTCATCGCAGGGCAGTATCGATTCCTTCTCCTCTTGTTCTTCATCTACAAAAAAGAAGTTTGCAGCAAATGCTTCAGCCTCCAGCAGGTTTCTGCTCCCATATTCAGCAAGGACAACCCGTTAGCTTAATTTGTTCACTTTAAAAATTACCTAAGGAGAATATTCCTAAGACTAAGTTCTCACTTAGCACACTTGCACACCTGCACGTGCAGGCTTCGCACAGCGTGGGGATGAAGCTGAACATCAGGAAACAAAATTTATCAAGTGCTCATAAATTGCCCAAACTACTGGAAATCTTCACAGGGGTTAAAAAAAAGACTGGTGCCCAGGATGAGTCTCATCGTGCCAAGTGCAAAGTTCAACCACCTGGCACAGAAGCTGGCAACGGCGCTTCACAGTGAGCCGGTAACCACACTATTTGCAGCGTATTTGTTCCTAAAGAGTTTTAAAAGTGCCTGAATCCTCCTTACTAACCCCCGACACAAAAGAAAGCAAGCAGTGCTGACACATCAGGCAAAAGCTGTTAGCCCGAAGGGTGGATTCTGCAGCAGCCGAGCGGCAGAGCTGTTGTGACAAGGTGTGAGGACGGGCTGGCTGCCAGCGTGCGGGGCCATGGGCGCTGTGCTGCTCGCTCCTGCTCCCCGTCCCACCAACACCCCTCCCTGCAAGCAGGGACTCCAGCTGGGCTGTCCCAAAGTCATCCTGGGACACCAACACCCTCCTGAGCAGGCAGATGTGGGAGAGGTAGAAAACGTATTGCTGCAGGGAGCAGGCTGGAGAAGATCAGGCAAACATCCGCCCGCGCCTTGGCTCCCTTCCCGCGGCGATGTTATTTCAGTCCCGGAGCTGCAGCGGGGCTGCAGTGACCCAGGGCCACCCGTGGCACGTGGGTGAGGAAGGGTGCCTTGGCTCTGTCCGGCATCTCCCCGCACCCACAGCCCCGTGCCGGGCTCCATTTGCAAACAGAGGCAGGAAGCGTGCACTGCGCATGCACCCCACGCACCCCCCTTCTCGGGTATGCTCCCTAGCAAATAGTTTTACCAAAAGACACGGAGGTGACAGCCGGGCCAGCGCTAAATCACTCTCTTGCCATCACGTATCATTACCCTCATGCAACCCTTATCCATGTTGGCTACCTCACGTCTTGCAAGGCAGATATAAGGAACAAAATAAAAGCACACTCACCCAACCTTCTTCCATCCAACTCCTCCGCATCTGATGAGAAAAAACTTTGTAATTATTTAACTAAAGACTATAAATCTTGCATGAAACCAGAATAAACTGCTGGTGGTGTAACCCATATAAGCACAAACCCACAGGCTTTTCATCAACAACAAACGCTTCCTTTAATTCTTTTCCTGTCCATCCTGTTTTGCCACTTTTGCTGCCAACTTTTAAGCAGATTTATAGCCTCTTGGTGTTGGGACAACTACTGTGGTGTAAAAACATCTGCATGTATTGTGTCTATGAGGCTAAAGCAACATTAGCTGCTGCTCTTCTATTATTGCTCTGCTCAAAACTGAGCGGCTAGGAAATCATTTGCTCGCAAAAATATCGTTCTGCTTTTCAGCATGCCATCACTGAATTAACAGCCTTATACAATAACCCTGAGACTATTCCCATGAAAAGCAGATGGTTTAAACTGAACATACATTTTCAAAAGGGAAAAAATACATAAATCGCAACACGATGCTCACCTGGCTCCTCTTCTGAGCTACTGCTGGAGCTGTCTTCAGAACTGTCCTCTCCTTAACAAAATTACACCCCATTAGTCACAGGCAGAATGAAATAAAGCAATGCCACAGGTAAGTAAAAGGATACATCTATGTTGTGGTTTAACCCCAGCTGGCAACTAAGCACCACGCAGCTGCTCATTCTCTCTCCACCTTCCCACCCCCCAGTGGGAGGCAGGAGAGAATCTGGGAAAAAAAGTAAAACCCATGGCTTGAAAGACAGGTTAATAAAAGAGCAGAGGAAAATAATAAAAATAATAATAATGATAAAAGAATATACAAAGCAAGTGATGCACAACTCAATTGCTCACCACCCGCTGACTGATGCCCAGCCTGTCCCTGAGCAGTGGTCACCACTCCCCATCCAACTCCCCCAGTTTATGTACTGGACATGATGTTATATGGTCTGGAATAGCCCTCTGGTCAGTTGGGGTCAGCTGTCCTGGCCATGCCCCCTCCCAGCCCCTTGTGCCCCTGGCAGAGCAGGGGAAGCTGCAAAATCCTTGCCTGGTGTAAGCCCTGCTCAGCAACAACTGAACCATCAGGGGGTTGGCAACATTCTTCTCATCCCAAATCCAAAAGATAGCACTGTGCCAGCTACCAGGGAGAAAATTAACTCTATTCCATCCGAAAGCAGGACAATGTAGAAGTTTAAATACATCAGGCTGGTCAGCAAGTTAGATTACGTAACAAGGTAGAAAAACCACTTTGGCAGGGAGGAGCATCCGAGCAGCAAATCCCAGCATCAGAGGAGAATTAGGGGTCACCCAGGCCCTCCCGAAGGGTACATGTGATGTTCAGGATGCTTTATTTTAATGTTTTATACAACCTGGGACTATTTTGGAGTTTCACCCATGACACATCCCAGTTCACCCAGCTAAATTATGGTTTTCTGTGACATGCACATGAGGTGGGAGAAGCACTGGTGGCAGCTGGTGTGTCCCACCCATGACCTGACTCAAGGGGATGCACCATACTCGGCTTAATAAATTATTCTTATAAACATAAGTTGGAGAGAAACCAGTATTGCAAAGCAAGTGACTTGAGGAGTCGCAGCAGTGTCTACACTGTGGTTTTATCAGGTTGCAGGGAAATGGTGGGTGCAAGGCCGGCCACGCCATCCCACGCGCAGGGAGAGCCCTCAGCCACGTGTGTGCTCACCCGCGGGGTGCTCCTCAGCCAAGCCCTCTCCCTCTGCACCGTTGGCTGCCACCTCTGCAAGAGAAAAGCAGTTGGGGAAAATAGGCTTAAAAAAGATCTAACTCTTCCCTTGGTGTTTTTGTACTATGCAGGTCAGAGGAAGGGAATAAATAGCAAATAAAAATCAGTATAAAAAAATCAAAACTCTTATCCGCTAAACTAAGGCATTACAACACGATTTTCAAAGCCAGCAGTTACAATATTGTCATTTCCATCACGAAGGATGGGCATTTCTCCTAACAAACCCATTTGAAGCGCTGTATTTCACAAAATTACTGTACCTTTTTCATCTGAAGAGAGGGACTCAGCTCCGCTGGAAGGCAAAACGGGAGATACATGAGCAGATCCATCAGTCCTTTGCTGCGGGCATTTACCCACCTCCCTGCCCACTGGCATCGCTCCCTGGCTTCAGCCAGGGAATCGGAGGTAACTTAGGATGGGGGCTGGGGCTTAAAAAATACTTTTCTCTAACATCACCCATGGCCCTGGCTCTTGCCCTGGCCCTGCCAGGGATACCCGGCTCTCCTGTACATTTTCCACCAGCACAAGCCCTCGGCCCCAGCCCCTTTTGCAAAGTGCCCAGAATTTGTGTGCCAGGTGCCCGTTGGTTTTGGTAGCAATCCAACCAATCTTCTTCAGCAAGGCATGAAGCTCAGATAAACGTGGAGGCTCAGATGTGGGAGATGACTCCCATTTGTGCCCGTGGCAAATTCAGACCAACCTTCAGTCTCCATTCACTCTTGAAAAGGGGACATGTGCTGATTTTATCATTTAGGGATAAAGACCAGGTCTGGAAACCTTTCCACGGAGCTCCACAAAGCTCCAAAACACCCTTCCTGCGGCCCCACTCAATAACCACCATAAAAGCTGCTGCTGAGGAAGGGAATCACCCTGGGCACAGTTACCATAAAGCAGCAGGTGACATCCAGCTCTCCATCGCTTCGGTGGCATGAGCAAATACCCCAGCCCCTCCGCCCTGCCAGCGACCAGCTGGAACGGCAGCCGTATGCCATGGGAGCAGGGAAAGATCCCTCACTCTTTGGAGGCAGGCGAGGGATTTCAGTGCCGCCCTGGAGATGCCGAGGGATGCTGGCAACGGTGAAGCCAAGCCACAGCAGTTGCTCTTCGGCGGCTCAGCTCAAGAGGCTGATTTTGACCATCCCGGGCTACCTATCATGCATCCACAGCCCATCCACTCTGGGCCCCAGCTCCCTGGGGTGCACCCAACAGCAGGGGGTACCACCGGGGCTAGTGGGCATCACTGCAGGAGTCAGAGCCTTGGCCGCCACTGCCGTAGGGCAGCTCAAAAACAAAATTAAAAAATAAAAAATGAATAGGTGGTAACGGTAGAGGCAGGAAAATAAATCCCCTAACGTACGGCTGAGGAAGTAGGTGAAGCGATGCAAGCAAGGGGGGTCCTGGGCGAGGCGCGGCAGAGTAGGTGGCTGCATGGGGTTGCTCCCCGGCAGCCTGGAGCTGTACGAGTTTGTCGGTGAAAGGCAGGGAAAACGGTGCTGCAGGCAGCGAGACACGGAGAAGAAGCTGGGTAAGGGTTTCCTGGCGGGCACGAACGGGAAATTACACCACGGGGTTGCGCTTCCATTTGGACAAGGATTGGACAAAGCCTGGATATACCCCACGGACGGCACCCGAGCCAAGCGCTGTTTGTGCAACCCTTCCATAGATTGATTGCTAAATAGGGTTTGCTGCTGCAGGCTTATGCCCCCTCGAGGCTGCATTTCCCGCCTCCTAAACTGAAAAACACGCTCCGGAGGAGAGAAGCAGGCAGAAGGAAAGAAAGAAAGAAAGAAAAAAACCCCAGCCCTATTCAGTCTAAGAAATTATTTCCCACGATTGTTTACAAGGGGGAAGGAAGGCATTGCCGGCTCCATCCCCGGCCCCGCACGGCTGAAGCACAGCCCAAGCTGGCGATGAGGGCTTCGGAGGGGGGGGAAGAACCGGCTCGTCCCCCCGCGGGCCCAGCTGCCGCTTGTTGCGGCGATGCGACCGGGGAGCAGCGGGGGCACGGGGCGGAGCGGAGCCGGGGCGGAGCGGGGCCGCTGGAGCGGAGCCGCGAAGCGGGAACGGCGCTGGCTCGCCCAGCGCTTTTGTCTGCCGGGGGGAGGATGCCGAGCGGGGCCGGGGCCTGGCCTGGCCCTGGGGGAGCGGGGCGGGGGGTATCGGGGAGCCCCCGCTGCAGGTGCAAGGCTGGGCCCTGCGCCCCAAAACCGCCGTGGCTTTTTTTTGGGGGAGTGGGGGGACCCTGTGGGCTCTGCGCCAAGGCGGGGCAGTTGAGTGGGGCCGCTTCGCTGTGCTCCGGTGAGGTGGGGGAGATGGGGGGTCGGGAGGCGACGGGGGGGTGGTGCTGGGGGGGTGGAAGGGGGGGGCTGGAGGAGACAGGAGGATGTTGGGGGATGGGGACGGTGCAGGAAGGATGCTGGGGGGATCGGACGGGGGAGGGCTGGGGGCGCAGGGGGCATCGGGAGGATGCGGGGATGGGAGGGGAAGGTGCCGGGGGATGTCGGGCAGGCCCGGGGGGGGGGGGAAGTCGGGGATGCTGGGGAGGGCAGCGGGAGGCGCCAGGCCGGGGCGGCGCATGGCGGGAGGCTGCCGAGCCCCCCGGCCCCCCCGGCCCCGCTCACCTGTCGGGCTCCTGCCCGCGGCGGGACATCGCGGCGGGAGGCGGGAGCGGCGCGGCGGGACCCGGCGGGGAAGCACCACACCCCCGCGGACCCGCCCCCATGGCCCCGCCCACGCCGCCCCCCCCGCCCCCTGCCCGCGCAGGTGTGGAGGCGAGCGCGGGTCTGCGCCAGGGACGCGGTCATATATGTTGTGGCCATTTCTGCACGCGCCCGCTATACATCCCGCCCCCCGAGGTGCTGTATATGCACGCCAGAGCCACTGGCGAATGCGCGATGCACTCGATAGCTGTGTACGTAACCACGCCCCGCGCGTGTTCGGGGCATGCACTAGGTACGTGCTGCATCGATACATACCCGCACAGGTAGGTATATCACACTAACGCGCTCTCTCAGTACAGATGTGTATGGTGTGCCTTCATAGGTACGTATAGGCGCTAGTCGTCTGCTGGACGTACTCGGCATTATTTATTAGAGTCACAAAATGGCAAGGGTTGGGAGGGACCTCGGGAGATCATCCAGTCCAACCCCCCTGCTAAAGCAGGTTCTCCTAGAGCATGTTACACAGGACTGCATCCAGGTGGGCTTTGAATATCTCCAGAGAAGGAGACTCCACACCCCCCTGGGCAGCCTGTTCCAGTGCTCTGTCACCCCCAGAGTGAAGTTTTTCCTCATATTCAACTGAAACCTCTTATGTCTCAGTTTGTACCCATTGCCCCTTGTCCTGTCACTGAACACCACTGAGAAGAGTCTGGCTCCATCCTCGTGACACCCGCCCTTAAGATATTTGTACGTGTTGATGAGGTCCCCTCTCAGTCTTCTCTTCTTCAGGCTGAACAAGCCCAGCTCCCCCAGCCTTTCCTCATAGGGGAGATGCTCCAGTCCCCCCATCATCCTTGTTGCTCTCCTCTGGACTCTTTCTGGGAGTTCCTCACCTTTCTTGAACCAGGGAGCCCAGAGCTGGACACAGTACTCCAGGTGGGGTCTCGCCAAGGCAGAGTAGAGGGGGAGGAGAACCTCCCTCGACCTGCTGGCCACACTCCTCTTAATTAGGCTAGGATGGAATGGAATGGAATAGGACGGAATAGAATAGGATGGAACAGAACAGAAGGTGGTGTATATACATACTGGATACCCGGCACCTGTAGGTAAGTGTCATCACGTACAGCAGAACGCCTCACCTCTGCGCACACACGGTGCCTGGGCACCCCAAGCTGGGTACAACCCCAAGGCAAGGGCTGCAAACTCACCCACCAGAGGTGGCAGGGATGGGGGACAGCAGGGTGTGCTCTGAGACGGGCTCACGGGTCCCTGGGCTGGCATCACCACCACCACCCGGCTGGCGTCATATGGGAACCAAGGCACTGAGCAGGGGCCAGGGAATCACAGAATCGTTTAGGTTGGAAAAGACCTTTAAGATCATCAAGTCCAACCATTAACCTAACCCTGCCATTAAGCACTGTCAGTGCCGCTGCCATCTGCGCCACCCCCATCTCCCCTTTGCTAGCCCCGGGGGCCACTCTGGCACCTCCTGCCTTCCTCTCCTGGCGGGAAACACCGTAGGCAGCTCCGCACGCTGCTGCTGCCGCCGAGCTTGGAAAGGGAATATGCCAGATGCTGCCCTCACAGATGGCGCGTTGGGACCTGCCTCTGAGATGCTGGCAGAGCTGCTTATTAAAAAAAGAAAAAAGAAAAATAAAAGAAAGAAAAAAAAACCAGCCCAAACCTGCAGCAGCATGGTTTTTTTTTTTTTAAAAAAAAAAAAAAGGGAATATAAGCTTCTCCATGACAAGCATTTTGGTAGTAAGGTGCTCCTGGGGCGTCTAAGGTACCCCTAGAGCTGCAGCAAAGCTAGAGCTGGCAGCCCCTCTGCCCTGAGAGTGCCAGCAGACGGTGCTCACCTTTGCAGGGGAAGTAAAACATCCCTGAAAGATCCCTCCGAACCCGGGCAAGGGCGCCCCGGCCAGCGAGGATGGGGATTTCCAGGCCTCCAGGCAGGTCTGGACAAGGAAACCCTTGCACACCCTTGCACACTCTCGCTTCTCCCCTCCCTGCCCTGCTGCCTGCCAGCTGAGTACACCTGGCTGGAAACATCCAAAATCTTCTCCATTTGTGCCAGGACAAGCTAAGCCCTTTGGAAAGAGGGTGTATTGGATGTTTGGGTTACAACTATTCCTCTTACACCAAAAGCTCATCCAGCCCAAGCCCAGATCTCAGCATCGCCCTCCTCCCCTTGCACCAACCCCAAAGTGGCTCCTGGGTGCCGGCAGGGTATGGAGTCACCCTTTGTGTGTCTGCTCAGGGCACACGTGAGAAAAAAAAGATAAGCTCCATAAATAAGTGTAAGTATATAAGTAAACATAGTCTCAAAATGCCGTCCCTGGCGCCTTTGAAGTGCTCAGCTCCCACGTCCTCCCGTCCTGGGTATGAAGGAGCCCGGTGCGGCATCGGGAGCCCCCGGCGCTGCCCCTCTCCCCCGCCCATCCAGCCACAGCCCCCAGCTGCCGCCGCCTCCTGCCAGCCCCACACTGCCAAACAACTCTGGAAAATCCCTATCCCCGGGAGAACATTTGCACCGAGCCTGTGGGAACAAGCTATAATGCTCAGGCTGCAAAGGGCGCTTGTAAAACTGTGATCAAAACCCGACCAAATAAAAAAACATTTCATGTGAAACACTGGGAAAGCAACAGGTAAGGGTCAGTTTAGGCAGAGATGAAAATTCCAGTGAAGCTGCCGGAGGAAATCCCCCTTGCAAGCAACACCCTGACGCCAGGCCAGGCACTGGCAAGTCCAGCCTGGAACAAACTAAAGGGGGCGGAAAAAGTTCATGGAACAACGTCAAGAGCTTGAATGTGACAGTACGTGCCCACAATAGGATACAATGGAGAGAAAATGGGGGGGGGGGGGGGGGAAAGCAAAACAGAAGAGAACTGAGAAATGGAAGATGTCCATGTGATGCAGAGGGTTTGGGCTGGTGGTTTTGTCTTTGCCGGCCCCTTGATGCCGCTCAGAGCTTGCTACGGGTGACTGTCTTGAACCATTATTTTCCTGACTTTTTCCAGATATCCTCACACTGAGGTGAAGAAATATACTCGTGCAATAAATGTCCTGATAACTATGCCAACACAAAGTATTCATAAATCATCCCGAGGCAGGCCCAACCCGGCGCATATTGTTGGTGGAGTTGCGCAGCAGTTGCACCGCTTGGTCCAAAATACTCAAATTAAGTCTTTTCCTTCGAGGGCCCGATTCACCCACCAGCAAATACTGTTTCAAGTTTTGCATCAGCAACCCTTTACCAGTTTAAACTGGAGTCATGCAGTGGTGAAGCAGGGCTTGAATTCTGTTTCCCGAAGCATAAATCATCTTTCTTTCAAGGGCAGGGGCAGAAGCAATAGCGATTTATGAGAAGCTTTAATGGCACTGGATGAGTTAGTCCTTGCCACGGAAAGAGAAAGTTGAACTCTTTGCTGCACCCTGGGATGGCTCTCGCGGGGTTTTCCTGCCCCTCCTCTCCAAGAGGGGACACGTGAGTTCCCCATGGCTGAGGTCTGCTGGTGGAAACCGCTGCAGGCAGCCAGCCAAGCCTCCACGGAGGACTCAGGATGTGGAGTCTGAGATGCCTTCGGATTTTTTCCAAGGGTGCCAGGCACTTATCACCTAAAAATCAGGCTGTGCAGGTGGGACACCATGAACACAGCCATCCAGAGCACTTTCACCCCCCTACGACTCCTCCCTGACTGCAGATACAGCCCCCTAGATCCTGTGCCTGTCCCAGCCATCAGGCTGGGAATGAGCAACACCACTTTCACCAGAGACTACCCAGTCTTAACAGACGAGGACAAATCACATGAACACAGAACCTGTACCAAATACATGGAGGGAAGCAGTTTGTCTAAGGAGCAAGATGAGAAGAGCCATCTCCTCTCTCTCCCCCTGCACATTTGACCAGGGGTTTCAGAAGCAGGTTTTTCAGCACAGAAGTTGATAATGACACATTATTGTTATTATTACTACTACTACTAATTTAGAACAGTCTACATGTTTACTTTTTAGGTACTATTTGAGTAACTACTGTATTTACCAGAATACTTACAGAAAACATGAGAGAGACATGAATAAAACTACTGATGTCAAAGCTCCTGCATCATCCACTTTGTAGTCCCAGGCATTTTTCTGCTTGTATTGGGTTTCTGTAGCAAGGTCTTCGTAGTTGGGGGGGCTACAGGGGTGGCTTCTGTGATAAGCTGCCAGAAGTTTTCCCTGTGTCCGCCGCTGGCCAAGGCCAAGCCAATCAGCAACGGTGGAAGCGCCTCTGTGATAACATATTTAAGAAGGAAAATAAACCAGCTGCATCTCAGTAGCCAGAGAGAGAAGAGAAGTGAGAGGATGCGAGAGAAAACAGCCCTGCAGACACCAAGGTCAGTGAAGAAGGAGGGGGAGGAGGTGCTCCAGGCGCTGGAGCAGAGATTCCCCAGCAGCTGTGGTGAAGACCATGGTGAGGCAGGCTGTCCCCCTGCAGCCCAGGGAGGTCCATGGGGGAGCAGATC